>CAUYON010043295.1:0-14137 GCA_963573935.1 Arctocebus calabarensis | reverse complement strand
GGCGCCTGTAGTCCCAGCTACTTGGGAGGCAGAGGCAGGAGACTCGCTTGAGCCCAGGAATTGGAGGTTGCTGTGAGCTGTGATGCCACAGCACTCTATCCAGGGTGACAGCTTGAGGCTCTGTCTCAAAAAAAAAGAATTACAAGTTTATCTTCCCAGGTGCAGAAAAGAGGCAAGATCAAATATTCGTCCACCTACCTAGGGAAATCTACATAAATTGATGCTTCCTTCAGTCTCTTTTCCTCTTAGAACATTTGCCTTATCTTTTGTAAAATGCAGATTTTCTGTACCTCACAAAAATGTAACCATTTTGCCTCATTGCCCACCTTCTTGCTCTGTTTCTTCTTTCTGTGTGCCCTATCCCCCTTAAATACTGAAGCTCCTAAATTTCCCTGAAATAGTCACAGATTTGTCTGTGGTTTGCATTTTTCTCAGGTACATCCTCAAACTTTGGCTTATTAAACATCTATTTATTAAGATTTTTGCCTCAGTTACTTATTTTGGGTTGTCATAGTATCATTGTATTGCTATATCATCAGAGTCATTAATATTATTATTGTTAACAAAACACTATAATAATACTAATGCTATTATTGACTAATAGCAGCTAACACTTGTTGCCTCCTTAGTCTACCCCAAGACCAAACACCAGTTCTTTAGATCCATGATTTCATTTATTTGTCTTATTAAACTGATGGGGGAATGCCATTATTATCCCAATTTTATAGGTGAGGAAACTGAGGCAGAGAGAAATAAGTCACGTTCAAGATCATATTGTAGTAAAGTGCTGGAGCTGAGATTTAAGCTCAGAGCCTTTGTTTCTAGATTTTGGGCACTCAAATTCCCCCCTCCCTGGTTTAAAGAGGGTGACCTTTCAGCTTAGGACCCTGATCTCTCTGCAAAAACAACAAATCCATTAGTCACTGAACCTCAGTTTGAAATGAGTTGAGCTGCTCTTCTCCTTGACAGGGCAGAGTAGAGAGAGCATGAGAACCAGAAGCCAACAGAGGGAGAGGGAAGATGTTTTCCTAGGAGTGGAAATGCGAAATAGGCAGAGGTGATGCCAGCCTGGAAGGGAGTTTGCCAAGAGGGCCCCACAGGATGTTTTATTTCTAGAAGCTTCTGTCAGCCTCTGTTCTCCACTCTGAGACAGTGCCTCAGCTCAGCCACAGTACTGCCCTATTTTGAGCTGCAGCATCACTGAACTTACGCCTTAAACTGAACTTGAACTGACCCCAGGGCATTTCATCTTTCAAAGGAAAGACGTCACTTTGCCTCTTCATAGGTTTAAGGTTGAGCTGCCTCCTTACCTACTAGGCTCAAGGGAACCAGCAGTGAGTGAGGGAATGTGAGTGTGTGTAGGAGTGAATATGGTATAATAAACAAAGCATATCTGGTCTTTGTCCCCATTCCTGGCACAGAGCTTCAAAAACTTTTGGAATTTCCCGAGCCATAGGAATGTCTTTTGTTACTCATAATGGAGCCCTTTTGACCTTACCAGAGTTTATGCTAACAGGGACTCCTGGTCCACAGAAAGAACAAGCACATAATTAGAGGATTAGAACTTTCATCCCCACCCCTGACTTGCAGAGAAGAGAAGTCCTGGAGATGGAGTTTAATAACATGGTCAATGATTTAATTGATCACACATAAGAGATGAAACCCCAATAAAACCTCTGGACTTCAGAGCTCAGTGGTGCTTCCTGGACACACTTATGTGCCAGGAGGGCATTGCTCCTGGCTTCTAGAAGAGGCATGGGTGTTCTGTGCCCCAGCAGCCCCATACAGTGCCCTCTGTGCCTCATCCATCTGATGGTTTTATCCTTTATACTAAAACTGTAATTTTAAGTATAGCACTTTCAGTGCATTCTGTGACTTGTACTATCAGAGTGTCAAATCTGATCAGGGGAGCCCCCAAATTTGATTCCAAGTCAGACCGAAGTCCAGTTAGCTTGGTGACCGCACTTGTGGCTGTCATCTAAAGTAAGAGCAGCCTTTGGGCTCTGTACCAACTTCAGACATTATCTAAATTGAATTGCTAGACATCCAGCTGGTGTCAGAGATTTGGTGTCAGAACATAGACAGCGAGTGAATGTGGGTAAGTATTGTGAATTTAAGTAATTCAAACCGAAAACTATTGGGACTTCAAATTATTCTGAGCTCTAAGAGGAATGTGGTTACGTAGCCTGGGTCACTCAGCATATAGCTGCAACTTCTGCCTTTTTAATTCCTGTAAGTAATTAAGACCAAATGACGTCAGAGGCAAGGCCCTCTCAAGATTGCTGCCCCTCTGCAAGGACTAATAAAGTAATCTTCCTTGGAATGCAGCAATCTGTAACCACTGCATGCACTGTGGTCTGTGCACTAGTGTGTAGGAAAACTGCTGTGCTTCTGCTAAAACTGCTATCTCTGCCCATATAAAAGAAATCTTAATTTCTCCACTTTGGAGTGCTGACACTGTTCATTTGGGTGAGTACCTCTTAGATGGCTATCCTAAAGCTTTGCACTTAAAAAAAGATATTTAATCATATTTTCCAAATCTCATTATTTAAGGTCAGCAGTGTGTGAGTGTGAGTGCGTGTGGGGAAAAGTGTGGTGTATATGTGTGAGTATGCAGTGTGTGTGGTGTGTGTAGGGGTATGTGAGTGTGTGGGGAAAAGTGTGGTGTGTGTGGGTGTGTGAGTAAGTGTGTATGTGAGTGCGGTGTGTGTGGACCGAGTGCACTGTGGGGTGCCCCATGGCCTCCCTGCTGGGCAGCAGCTATTGGTGACCCTGGGTAGCCTGACAAAGCAAACTTTGACCCTTGGCCCTTAGCCAGGGTTGGAGCTGGGGCCAGGCACCCTCCTGAAATGAAACTAAACAGAGGGTTTCTGTCTTCACACAGGACGTGCTCCCTTTACACATGTGGTGCCTGTGTGAGAGGACCCGTGGCCAGGGCAGGGGTTAGGAGCACATGCATATAGCAGAGCTGCCCAAGCCGCTCCTCCTGTGTCAGGGATGGCACAGAAAGGAAGGAAGGCCAGTGTTCTTCCAACTGGGGCCATGACTCTTTAGTGTTAATGCCACCAATAATTTCTTCTTCCAAAATAAAACAGAAGACCCCTGACTGTAATATGAATAGAGTTTTTGTTAGTGGTCGGGTCTACATGGGCCAGGGTCACAACACAACATAGTGATGGGTACTTTCTCCCCTTACTACTCTGACACTCCTGTCCCCACTGATCTCTCAGGCTGACTGGTGTGGCAGATCATGGTTGCCAGCCTCAACTGGACCCCCTTGACACCGCCCTGCAACCTAACCAGCTCTTTCATATCCAGCACATACTATTTCTGGGTGTGTTTCACTTGGTTCAGACATGGACCCTGTTATCCACCATCATGCTCCTAGAGAAAAAGAAGGAAGACAGGAGCGGCCAGACTCCTGGGGAACTCCTCTGACTGGGGACCAGGGGCAGGGGCCAATCTGTGCTGGTCTTGGGCTCCCAGAGGGCCCTGAGCAGCCGGTTACCAGCTTACAGGCTTCCTTGAGCCTCAGTGTTGTGATTTATAAATGGGAGCAATAACGCCTACCACCACCCAGCAGAAATAAAAAAATGAAACTTTACTAGTGCATGGGGGATAAAAAAAAAAATAGGAGAAAGAAAAACAAGACAAAACAAGACATGAAACCAAAGTCTTGCCTCTCAATGTTGTAAGAGGTGATGGAGATATTGCATAGGAAAGCACCCAAGGGGATACTCACCAAGGACCAATTCTCTATCCATCACCCCCTCTGAGAGGGTGAGTGTGTGTGTCTAAGTGTGGGTGAATGTGTGTGTGAGTGTGGGTAAATGAGTGTTTTTGCTTTGCTGGCTCCTAGTCTCAGGCTCTACCTAGAACTAGAGTGCATCCAGCACATATGTTTACTGTGAAAGAGTAAGGAATTTCCTTGAGGCAGCAGTTGGGGAGGAGGGGGCAAAACTTACAGATCCAGGGCAAGAGGCAAGGAATGCAAGAATATACACAAAAAGAGAGAGTGGGGCGGCGCCTGTGGCTCATTGAGTAGGGCACCAGCCCCACATACTGAAGGTGGCGGGTTCAAACCCGGCCTCAGCCAAACTGCAAAACCAGAAAAATAGCCGGGCATTGTGGCAGGTGCCTGTAGTCCCAGCTACTTGGGAGGCTGAGGCAAGAGAATCGCCTAAGCCCAGGAGTTGGAGGTTGCTGTGAGCTTTATGACACCATGGCACTCTACCGAGGGCCATAAAGTGAGACTCTGTCTCTATACAAAAAAAAAAACAAAAAAACATGAGAGAGTGGTTTGTCATGGTAAGGAGCCAGAAGTTATGACAGCTGCTAATATGAACACGCTGTGCCAGGCACACAACATTTGGTATTACTTGTCCCCACGGCCCTATGGAGCAGTCTAATCCTATTTCCTTGGATAGGTGAAGACTCAGGTCTTAAATAAGCCCTAGGCCACACAGACAGCAACTGCAGAAGCAGCTCTTGGGCCAGGCATCTCCACCTGCCACACCATACAGCATTTGGCATCTTGCTCTTCTTCTGCCATTGTCTCCACCTACCTACTCATTGGGGCATAGGGTGTCAACAGGGTGGAAAGTCCAGCTAGACTATGCCAGCCCTGCAATCCTGAACACTCCAGCTAACCTGCTGGAGTCATGTGGCTCACTCAACAGCCAGAACCCACCGCAAGTCATACAGTGAGGCCATCTTATACTATCCAATCCAGTTAAGCTGACAGATGATTGCAGCTGCATAATCAAACCCAGAAAAGACTAGCGGAAGAACTGCTCAGCTGAATCCAGTCCAAATTGCTGACTGGGTTTGCCCACAGAATTGTGAGTAAATAACATGGTGACTATTTTAAGCCACTGAATGTTGGAGTGGGTAGTTATGCTAATAGTAGGTAATGATACAGCCATGTAGTATACAGACAGGGGGCCTCAGCCTCCTCTCTTCCTTCTACGAGGTATTCCTGAGGAGTGCACAGAATTCATTGGGAAAGTCTGAGAGCCAGCGATGTGGCCCAGCCCCTTACTCTACAGCCACAGAAACCATGACCTAGAGAAGTAAAAAGACCTCCTGAGGTCATTTCACTGATTGGTGGTAGGGCCAGGATAAGAATACAAAACCAGTGACCTTTAGGCCAGAGTTGTGACCACTACTATACATAACCTCAAAACTAACCAACCCCCTAGTGTTAAATGAGCATGTACTCTAAGCAGAGCACCATTCTGAGAGGGTTTATTTTTCCATTTAAAAAAATATTTTAAAATATAGAGCACTTGGCACACTTCTACCCTTATAGAATGGCCACACTAATCTATGTTTCATTCTAATTTAAATATATGTGTTGCCAATGCAAATATGTTAGGGGTTTTAGCTGTCTTGTAACAATTCCCTCCCTGAGGCTCAGAGTATTATACCCACTGTATAGATGAGAAAACAGTGTGGGGTGCAGGTTGGTAAAAAGACAGGGAAAGGAATGGACATTCAAGGGGAAGGTCCAGAGTGCTGGGCCTTGGGGCTCTATCACATAAGACTTCAGCTCACAGGCTCTGGAGTGAGAATCTCCAAGTTCAGTCCTTTGTTGGCCACTTGGAATTGTGTGAGCTCTCTGGGCTGCTTCTTCCTCAGCAAAATGGGATCATGACAGTTCCTGCTTATGATAGCCACTATGAGTTAGCTCCCCAAGAACGAGTCCCCTCTCCCTTTCTTTCTAACAGACTGTAATTCTGATCTGGATGGCAATGTGCCCTGATTCAGGAGATGCATCATGTTTGATCTCAGCCAGTCATGACTATACTGCTCCCATTTGCCATTCACCCATTTCCAGCCTTCCTCAGTTAGGCATAGCCAATAAAGCATCTGGAACAACATCCGTTCCCTTAAAAAAAGGACTAAGCCAGGGGTCCTCAAACTACGGCCCGTGGGCCACATGCCTCGGTGTGAATAGTATTTGTTCCCATTTTGTTTTTTACTTCAAAATAAGATATGTGCAGTGTGCACAGGAATTTGTTCATAGTTTTTTTTTTTTTTTAAACTATAGTCTGGCCCTCCAACGGTCTGAGGGACAGTGAATTGGCCCCCTGTTTAAAAAGTTTGGAGACACCTGGACTAAGCCTAGGAGAAGAAAGCCATTTGTCTTTGAATGGGTGAGAGGTGTGGAGCAGCAGCTGCCACTTTGTGACCATGGGCTATAAAACCTGAAAAAAGCCAACATTTTGAAGATGGAGGAACAGAAAAATGGAAAGAATCTTGGAACTGAGCCTCCAACCTCACACTTTTCTTTAGGTAAACAATAGTACCCTATGGCTGAAGCTACCATCAGCCAGGTTTGTTGTTACTGAAGCTGAAAGCATTCCCTGCTGATCCAGTGCCGCAGAGAGAATATGGACATGGGACCTCAGACTCTGGGTGTTCCTCTCCCCCTTCCTTCTTCTCAGGAGCTCCTGAGGTGTGCACGGTACTCAGTGGGAAAGTTTGAAAGCCAACCATCGAAAACACTACATAATAAGCACTCAATACATGGTACTTCCTTCCCCAGGGCCCCTCTACCTACCTCTCAGACCTAAGAAGAGATGGCAAAGGGCCCTAGCACTCCTGTTCTGACTGTTCATAGACGGCTCCATCACTCAGAAAGGCAGCAAGTGGGCCATGAGGCACCAAGGACAAGGAAAGATGTCCTGATCAGCAGCTCCAGGCTTCCGGCCTCAGCAGTGGGAGGAAGAGCCAGGGCGAGCAGTGAAGGAACAGGGGGAGACAAGTGCAGGTGCCGGGGCCACCTCTGTTCACCTCCAGAACACTCACCAGAGGGCTTCCTGGGGTTGCTATGAACAGAGCAGTTCACATCCATGCCCACAGGGGAACCCTCCATTGGCCATTGGTCCTGAAAGCCTCCCCCGAAAGCCACCAATAAACCTTGCTGTGCTCAATGTCCTTACGTGACCTCTCTCCTGCCTGGGAGCCAGCCATGTCTGGTGTCTGGCTAACTCAGCCCAGCCCTTCTGTTTCTTCTTTTTTCTCTCTCTCCTTTTGTCATCTTCCCCAATGTACTGCACTAGGAATTCTCATAAAGCAGAAGAATCTTCTTCTGCTAATTGTATAAACTGCTGGGTGGCACATCTACCCTGACAGCCCAATTTTCTTTGAAAATCCAGGATTCCCCATCCCAATTTCCCCTCAAGACAACAGTGGAGCAGTGCTAAGAGCACTGGGCTGTGAATCTGGACACTTGTGTCCTTCCTAGCTCTGATGCTGGGTTGCTCTGTGTCCTGGAGCAAGGTATCTTGTTTCTCTGAGCTAATTTTTCCAATCAGCAGTGAGAAAGAGGGCTGAAGGATTCCAGGACTCCATTCTTCCAGAAGATACTTTTCTAGTGTTAGTGCCCTGGGTTTTTTCCCATCCCCCAAGAGGCTTGCATGCAATCCAGGAGGTGGGGTGGGACAGCCAGCCATGGGAACCCAGTCTACCTTCAGCCAGCATGGGTTTTGGAAAGACTGACTGATTTCACTAGTAGCTGGGACAGGGTATGCTTATAGAAAGAATTATGTAACCACTGCATCCTCCCCTGAAATAAACAGATAAAAATCCAAAGCTACATACACTACATGTGGTTTTGTTTTTACTATTCCAGTTTTGGCCTGGACAATCCAGAGCTGTCTGTTTTTCCACTTTTGTTATTTTAGGATTTTCCAGTTGTCTGGGGGAAATTTTCCAATCATGCTCATTAGGGCAGGAACAGAAGCAGCTGGTTCTTCCTTATGGCCATAGCTACAAGGGATGTTGTCTATGGAGGTCAGCAGTCCAATGGCCAGAGGCCATTCTGGAGAGGTGAGAGTGAGTGAGCAAGCCTATGGGAAAGGTGCTCACACCCCTGGTCGTGGACTTTGAGAGACCTCAGGAGTGCATGTGTGTGTGTGTGTGTGTGTGTGTGTGTGTGTGTGTGTACACAAAGGTCCCTATGAAAGCCAACTCAGAAATTCTCAGAACCACTGAAGGTTAGAAAGAGAAGAAAGGGACATATTGCCCAATACCTTTATTAAACAAATGGGGAAACCAAGGCCCACCTTTCCTATTACTTATAGTGTAGTTGTAGCATGGCACAGAGCAGCATTTCTCAACCCCAGCTGCATATCAGTACTATCTAGGGAGCTTTCAAAACATGCTCAGAGCTGAGGCTCACTCCAAACCAAAGAAAGAAGCATTTCTGGGGATGAGGCCAAGACACTCTATTTTTAAAAAGGCAGCCAGCTGTAGACTCAAGTCAAGTTCCACCACTTAGTAGCCATATTACTCAGGCAGGCTCTATCTCAGCGCTGAGTTTCCCCCCTGATGGAACAGAGAGCCCCCTGTTCTGCAGGGTTGCCAGAAACTTGAAAGATGGCGCTTAGCACAAAGCAATCTTGCAATAACTGATGACTGTGCCCTTCCTCCTGGCCTTAGCAGGGGCAAGAGAAGGGCTTCGCTGAATGTTTCCCCCCCTAATATTGAATGCAATTGGTATTCCTTGGGCTCACAACTGGGAAGGGTGCCTTGAAGCACCTATGTGACTGGTCCACATCATAACCCAGATTACTGCAACTCTTCAGCTAAGCCTCTCCTACCAGAAGCAAATGTATAGCTGTTCCTTTCATTAGAAATGACCCTGGTGTAGAAGCAATGACATTGCAGTAGTCATGAACACACATGGCACCCAGATCTTGGTTTCTAATAACATTCTCTAGTAAAAGGAAACAGGGCTTTAGGACCTTGGCAGAAAATATACAAGATGAGGCTAGAGCATCTTATGTTGCCAAAAAGTAAGTAAGTGCTCTGACAAACAAACAAGCAACACACACACACAAAGACGGGAGAATGTCAAAGGTACAGGAGCCAAATAAAAAACTCTCAATGGCCAAAGCTGGAACAATGAGAGCAACAAAATAATAATTAAAATAGTACTGGATTATAATCCAAAATATAAAATAAGTATCCATGATTCCATGTTAATATAATTAAATGACTGAATAAATAAATAGATAGGGGGGAGAAAGAGATCTCTCTGAGCAGAAGAGTTCCAAATAACTTATTAGATACTTAATCAAGGAGGGAGAACATAATTCCCCATTCCTTAAGGACAGGATGAGCATGGTGGCCTCCCTCCAAAAAATACAGTATGGAAGGGGGAGGGAAAGAGTAATTTTACAGTAGAGAATCCCTACAAACACAATCTCTGCAGGGGTTCAAGTTCAACATCACCAGTGGCAAGCCATGTGACAGCATGGACACTTAGTATGACATGAGAAGGGTATTTTACCTCTGTGGTCTTCCTTCCAAAACCCGAAACCCCAGTCTAACCATCAGACAAATCCCAGTGGAGGCACATTCTACTAAAAAACTGACCATCTACTAAAAAACTTTCATCAAGGTCATGAAAAACAAAAGAGAACATGTCACAGCCAGGAGGAGTCTAAAGAGACACAATGATGACTAAATATAAAGTCTGGATGGGTTTGGGGACAGGAAAACAACATTTGGTAAAAGCTAAGGAAATCTGAATAAAATATGGGTCTTATTTCACACTGTTATATCAAGATTGGTTCATTAATTGTGGCAAACAAAACTACACTAATGTGAAACAGTAACAATAGGAGACAGAGTGTGGAGTATGGAGGAACTCTCTGGACTATCTTTGCAACTTTTCTGTAAATCTCAAACTATTTTAAAATACAAAAACCAGTTTGAGTGCAGCATAAATAAAGGAGGCTTTTGATTGCCTTGTTTCTGGATACATACAAACAAAAAAACGGGCCAAAATGTTCCCAACACCTTATCAGAGAAGCGGGCTGCAGGGAGAGGAGGTGGGTGGAGGTATGTGGGTGGGATGTAGTTGGTCAAGGTCATACAAACATTTGGGACAAAGAGGCTGGATCCCCAGCTCCTGACCACTGGGCCCAGCCATAACTAAGTACTGCTTCTCATTGGTGAGGGCTAGGCCCAGATGGTCTCTGAAAACCCTTGAACTCCCACAGTTTGGGGGCCACCCATGTGTCTGTATCTTTTAAAAAACAATGACATCGGTGTGCTGGTAGAATTTCAGAGAGTTCTGTGGAGTGCTATTGTGTAGCAAAGGGCCTTGCTAGCATCCCTGAAGATTGTATCACGTAGACTCTGCTCCTACTAGCTGTGTGACCTTAGGCAAGTGAGTCGACTTCTCTGTGCCTCCATTTCCTCATCTGAAAATGGTGACACTAACATCTACCTGATAGAAATCACTGTGAAGGTCAAATGAGATTATGCATACAGCAACCGTGGTAAAAGCAGGCCAATCTTTGTATGGCTAGACAGGACATGACTGCAGGGCTTTGTTTCTGCTTGGAAATACAAAGTGCATGGGGGAAGAGCGGCGAGTAAGGGTAGAAGGCAGGGAAGGCAATGGAAAGCTCATCCTCTCCATTCTGTCATCCTCAGGGCGGACCCAGTCCCTGCAGCCTCAGAAGAGGACAACGAATGGGCAGGGAATGAGTCAGCTGAGGTCTCAACTGTCTTCTATACAGGCCCTGGGCTGTAGAAGAGTTCTTAGGGCCTCGGCTGCATGGGACTCCCCACCACCCACCTGGAGTAAAGGAGTGTCTCAACCCACCTGCCCTGCCATCCTTCACTCATTTATTCCAGTTAACAAGCTGGGGGTAGGCCCATTCTGCACTCAGGCCCAAGTTAGACATGGCCTCATAAGGTAGATAAATGCAACATGGCCCTGCTCCCCAGGAGCCTAGGTCAGCTTGAATCTCTCCAGCCCTGCTTCCTTCCATCCCCGAGTGCTCCAGCTAGGCTCATGCCCACCTCTGGGCCTCTGCTCTTCCATCATCCACCCATTCTCCAACAAAACTTCTCACCTCTCCCTGCCCATCCTGCATGGCCTAGCTCAGTGTTTGCCTCCTCCGCAAGTTGGCTCAGATCACCCCATCTGGATACTCTCTCTCCTTCCGCTAGGTAACTCACTGCCCCGACTTTCACACAGCACTTAGATAACTCCTCTTCATGCCTTTAGGGTCTATATCTGTGCATATAGCCCCCACTAGATCCTCGCATGGTTTCTTACCGATATGTATTGTATAAACATTCCTTATATCCAAACTCATCCAGTAATGGTTTGACCTTAGAATATTATGTCTATTTCTCTCCTGCTACTCATTTACTGTGCTTTGGCCTTACTAGGCTGGGGTTCAGACCTATAGCTTTGCCTCACTCTAGGGCTAGTTGCTACAGGTGCAACACATCCCCCCAGGGCCTTGTGTCTTTAGCAGACTCCAGCCCTACATTCCATAGCCAGCTCTGCATCTTTCCACCCAAGGACTGTTACTGGCAAGAGCCAGATCTCACACTCAAGGCAGAGAGATGGGGCCAGAAAATGAATCCGGAGACCCTATGAACTTTGACAGTCAAGAGTTGATGAATGGTACCCAGCTTCCTCACTTCCATGGAGGATAATCCTGAGATATGTGTGTGCGTGAGAGAGAGAGAGAGAGAGAGAGAGATACTGGCTCCCAGCATTCGCCAGAAGGAGTCAACTCAGTTGCCCTCTAGGGTAACTTGCATGATAAAGTCTCTTTTATTGGCTGACTTGGTTTCCCTACTGGCGCTTCCTGGGATCACCTTCCAAATAAGCCACTTGCCTCAAATCCTTGTTTCTGGATGTGCTTCTGAGGAAATCCAAACTAAAGCACTCCTCTTGGCCTCAGTTTCATTATCTCTAAAACGGTCTAAAACAGCTGAGTCCACCTTGAAGGACTTCAGCATAATGGGCTTCAGTATAATGCCAGGGCATTCAGGAATGGACTTCCTTCACCTTATAAGGCCTGGCATTAATAACATGCTTCAAATAGAGACTCTAATGTTATTTAAAATTTTTATTAAGGCTGGGCATGGTGGCTCACAAATGTAATCCTAGCACTCTGGGAGGCTAAGGAGGATGGATTGCTTGAGCATGGGTTCAAGATCAGCCTGAGCAAGAGTGAGACCCTATCTCTAAAAATAGCTGGGCGTTGTAGTGGGTGCCTGTAGTGCCAGCTACTTGGGAGGCTGAGGCAAGAGAATCGCTTGAGCCCAGGAGTTTGAGTTTGCTGTGAGCTATGATATCACAGCACACTACCAAGGGGGACAAAGTGAGACTCTGTCTCAAAAATAAAAAAAAATTATTTTTCAAGCTTTTTTGAAAAGAGGACCAAATCTCTTGACAAAGTGGTCATGACTTATGTCCCGCCCAGCGTGCCCTGGAGGCTCACCTACTTTCCCTGGACTGCCCCTCACTGTCTGGTCCATCCCTACCTATACGCACTGCTCCTCACGATCAAGAACAGTACAGAAAACGGCCATCCCTCGGCCTTCATAAACTTGCACCTTGGGCTCTGATTCACATTTCATCACCTATCATTATCCATCCTTTCATCCACCTATCATCTATCTACTATCTCTCTATCTTCCCACATAACAGGAACTCAGCCTTGGGGGGGGGATGTCATAACCCCCTTTCATAGTGAGGAAAGTGAGGCTTAGGAAGTTCAAGCCACTTGCCCAATTCACAGAGCCTTGCTCTAAAACATCTTTGGACCCTACCACACAGTAAAATGAGGAAATGAGAGGAAAACCATTTTTACCCTGGTTCTGATACTCTCTAGTCCCTGGATGCCTGGCTGAGCTCTCAAAGTCACAGCAGACCAGTGTGGTCCTCCTGACCATCTCAGGCTTGCCTCTCTGGTGCCCAAATGCCCAGAGAGCCCATGCCAGCCACCTACTCTGTGCTCTCCCCAAAGCAAAAGCCAGGCCTCCCTACCGGCCTCCCACTTCTGAGTTCTGGAAAACACTAGGGTTGAAAAGCTGACCAACTTCTGTAAGAAAATCATCGGGAAGCTGTCCCGGGTGGCAGCTGTTCCCATGTGGGAGCCCTCTCAGCTGCGCCAGCCCAGCAGGTCTGAGGTGAAGGGATCCTGACTCACCCCGGCTGCCTCCCGGTGCAGGATCCTGGCCGCCTCTGCACAGCCCAGACCTAACTGCAGCCACACAGGGCATGTTTTGACAAGCTTCTCCAGGACACTGATGCCCCGGCGGGGAAGGCAGTTCTTCAGGGTAGTTGGCAGACCAAGCCCCATGCCATCTTTCTCCTCCTCTTCTTCTCCCTCTCCTTTGCCGACATCTGGAATAGAACTGAGAAACAGAATCAAATGATCAACACATCTGCAGCCAACCCAAAGAGGGCTTACAACAAATGGGGATTAGACTCAACCACGCTTCCTCAGTAAGTACCTATGTAGCTAGTGGCCCTTTAGGAGAATTAAAAAATGAGACCAAGACAAACGTTGGTCTTCACCTTCTTGTGCTTATAACACAGCAGGTGAGACATAGAAACAAGCAGCTAGAGTGCAAGAAGGAATAAATACAACAGTATTTGGTCATCAGTTCCATGGGGTAAAATTCCCTCCTCTGTAGCTGGGCCTTGCGGCCTGTAGTCCCAGCTACTCAGGAGGCTGAAGCAAGAGGCCCACGCACAGTATTACCTACCAAAGTAGCTATTTCAACCCACAGTGGGTTTAGGGCACACAGGAGGCATTTGAGCAGAGCCCTCCAAAGGATCTGTTTTAATTTTTATTATTTTATTATTTTGTTGTTTTAATTTTTAATTGAAGAGAAACTTCCATAAAGTGAAGTGCACAAATCCTTAAGATGCAGCTAGCCGCATAGTTACAGATGTCCTGTGTACTCAGATGGAGAAAGACTTGGGCTGTCCAAAGCCTTAGCCACCAGCCCTGAGCGGTTAGTGAGCTCTCACAAGTGGCTTATCCAAACTGAGATGCGCTGTAAGTGTAAAATACACACAGGAGTTGTAGGATTGACTGTGCAAAAAGCTGTAAAATAGTTCATTAACATTGTATATTGAGCACATATTGAAATGATATTTTGGATACGTTGGAATACATAAAACATCATTTGATGTAACTTCACCTGTTTCTTTTTGCTGTTTTAATGTGACTACCATAAAATTTAAAATAGTGTATGTGGCTTGCAGTGTATTTCTATCAGGCAGTGCTGATACAGAACATTACCAGAGGTTCCTTTTTGCCTCCCTCCCAGTCAATACTTCCCACACCACAGGAGG
>CAUYON010043294.1:0-55334 GCA_963573935.1 Arctocebus calabarensis | reverse complement strand
TATTCTGCCACCATCTCTCTTGTTTGGGTTTCTCACCAGCTTGGAGGCTTGGGGGTGGGTGCAGGTACCTTGTTTATCTCTGACTCTACGGTGCCCAGCACAGCCTGCCCATGAACTCTGTGGAGAGTGGTTGAAAGGGTCCGTGGGAAGGTGGGGTGGGGGGTCAGGGCAAAGAAGAAGGAAGTAGGAAGTTACAGGCAAAGACCTGATTGGATTAAAAATGTTTTTGTTTTTGTTTTTTGAGACAGAGTGTTACTTGATCACCCTCGGTAGAGTGCCGAGGCATCTCAGCTCACAGCAGCTTCAAACTCTTGTTTTCAAGTGATCCTCTTGCCTTAGCCTCCCAAGTAACTGGGACTACATGCGGCCACCACAATGTCCTGCTATTTTTTTTTTTTTTTTTTTGGAGACAGAGCCTCAAGCTGTCACCCTGGACAGAGTGACGTGGCAACACAGCTCACAGCAACCTCCAATTCCTGGGCTCAAGCGAGTCTCCTGCCTCCGCCTCCCAAGTAGCTGGGACTACAGGTGCCTGCCACAACACCCGGCCATTTTTTGGTTGCAGCCGTCGTTGTTTGGCGGGCCCAGGCCGGATTTGAACCCGCCAGCTCAGGTGTACGTGGCTGGCGCCTTAGCCCTTTGAGCCACAGGCGCCGAGCCAGTGTTCTGCTATTTTTTTTTTTGTCCTGCTATTTTTTTACAGAAGGGATCTTGCTGTGGCTCAGGCTGGTCTCAAACCTATGAGCTCAGGCAATCCACCCATCTTGGCCTCCCAAGTGCTAGAATTACAAGCATGAGCCACCTCGCCTGGCAGAATTAATATTTTATAACATTGCTGAGGCTGCATGCAGGGGGAACAGCTAAGATTCTATTGCAGTGTCCCAGCTGGAAGGGGGCAGTGACCTGGGCCAGACTGGTGAAGACGGAAATGAACAGAAGTGGTTGGAGTAGGGATGTATTTTGAGGCACAGCTGGTGGGGCTTACAGGTGAGTGAAAGGGGCCTGGAACATGGCATCCATATTTCTGGCCTAAGAAACTGGAGAGCAGTGGTACGTTGACAGACACGGGGAAGGCTGGGGAAGGGGTAGGTGTTGGAGGCTGTGCACAAAGAGTTCTGAATGGGCTGTGAAAAGCTAAATGTGTTGCAGTCGGGTAGATAAGGGGTTAAGCCATCAATCTTCCAGGCATCCTCTGGCTGCTGGACACTGGTTTGGGATCAGGAACAACTAACCTGTCTCTTCACACTGCCATCCTAAGTTTTGGGCTCTAACCTAGAAATCACTTTACAGCCCCAAATAACCATTAGTGCTCTAACCATCATGTCTTCATGGAATATGGGAGGAAGAAGAAACGGGTAAAAAGAGCTTCCCTCAGCTCTGTTCTCTGTTCTTCGAGCCTTCTGCAAAGCACTTCCACCTATGTCACCCTGGTCAGAACACAGTTCCATGCCAGCCCTGGCTCCCCTGTGGTCTACGGCAGGACACATTTCTGCTCCCAATGAATGAAAAGATTTCATTGGAAGAGAAGAAAGGAAGTACAGATAGTGGGCGAAGCCCTCTCCATGGCACTGGCTTTCTCTTACTGGCTGCTTCCTCCCCTGCTTAGCCGGCTCCAGTGCACCTCTGTGTGGTCCACCAGAAAACTCAGACTCCTTGATGTCACCTTCAGGCTCTCACAGTTTGACTCCACTGGCCCAGTCTCTCCGCCCTTGTCCTCACACTCCTGGCCCCAGAACTGATTCCTGTTCCTAGAGAAGAGCCTTATCTTGGCTTGGCGCCTGTGGCTCAGCTCCTGTGGCTCAGCGGGCTAAGGCGCCAGTCACGTACACCTAAGCTGCCGGGTTCGAATCCAGCCCGGGCCCGCCAAACAACAATGATAGCTGCAACCAAAACAAAAATGGCCAGGCGGTGTGGTGGGCACCTGCAGCCCCCGCTACTTGGGAGGCGGTGGCAGGAGACTTGCTTGAGCCCTGGAGTTGGAGGTTGCTGTTAGCTGTGATGCCACGGCACTCTACCCAGGGCGACAGCTTGAGGCTCTGTCTCAAAAAAAAAAAAAAAGAGCCTTATCTTGCTGTTTCCATGCCTCTTCTATTGGGATATGGAGAAGAGATAGTGCTTTCTAGAGAGGTGTGCATGATCCAGGGATGATTTTATTTTTATTTTTATTTATTTATTTATTTTTGCAGTTCAACCAAGGTCAGGTTTGAACCCACAACCTTCGGTATATGGGGCCAGCGCTCTACTCACTAAGCCACAGGTGCCGCCCAATCCAGGGATGATTTTAAAAAGAGGTTTTGTTTATCGACATGCTTTTGCTGCCACTGTCCCTGTGAAACCCACCTGCTGCAAAGGGAAGCTGTGAGGGGCGGCGCTGAGCCGTGATCCCTTGGGAAGAGGAGCTGGGGGCTGCATGAGAGAGAGGCTGCAAATCATTCTAGAATGTAATATGAGATTTAGAAAGCAAACAGAAAAGAGGATTTTGAAGATTGATATGGCCAGCTCCACGCCTGTAGCTCAGCGGCTAGGGCGCCAGCCACATACTTGGGAGCTGGTGGGTTCAAATCCGGCCCAGGCCTGCCAAACAGCGACAACTACGACCAAAATATAGCCGGACATTGTGGTGAGCGCCTGTAGTCCCAGCTACTCAGGAGGCTGAGGCAAGAGAATCATTTGAGCCCAAGAGTTTGAGGTTGCTGTGAGCTGTGATGCCACAGCACTCTACCCAGGGCAACATAGTGAGACTCTGTCTAAAAAAACAAAAAAATGAAGGATTGATACGGCCAAGGCAGGCAACAGGATGGGGAGGCTAGTTGTCCACGGAGATCCCTTTAAAGCCAATGGGGCTTGTCTTAGCTGCTGCCAGCCCTTCACCCCCATTTCATGGGTGAAAATGCCGCAATCTAGGGAGAGGGAGGGGCCTGACATGTGGCTGCAGAGATTTCTAGACTCACAGAGTCCTATGAGATCAGGTGATTACTCAGTTTGATTGATGGAGAAACTGAGGGTTAGAAAAGTTAAACAACCCATTGCAGCCCCTAGTCTGGCTTCTTCATTATTATTATTATATATATTTTTTGAGACAGAGTCTCACTTTGTTGTCCCCTGTAGAGTTCTCTGGTGTCATAGCTCACAGCAACCTCAAACTCCTGGGCTCAAGTGATTCTCTTGCCTCAGCCTCCTCAGTAGCTGGAACTACAGAAAGTGGGTCAATGTCCTGCACACAGGACAGGTGCCCACCGCACTGCCCAGCTTTTTTTTTTTGGCTGGGGTTGGGTAGAACCCGCCACCTCCAGCACATGGGGCTGGTGCCCTACTCCTTTGAGCCACAGGTGCCACCCTGCCCAGCTATTTTTAGAGATGGGGTCTTGCTCTTGTTCAGGTTGGTCTCGAACCCATGAGCTCAAGCAATCCACCCACCTTGACCTCCAAGAGTGCTAGGATTACAGGCATGAGCCACCATACCTGGCCCATTATTTTTTTCTGATACTGCATTTTTTATTTTGTAGTTGAGATTTTGTCGGTTGCATTGAGCATCAATACAGACATTTCTTTTTTTTTTTTTTTTCCGAGACAGAGCCTCAAGCCGTTAACCTGGATAGAGTGCTGTGGCATCACAGCTCACAGCAATCTCCAATTCCTGGGCTCAAGTGAGTCTCTTGCCTCAGCCTTCCAAGTAGCTGGGACTACAGGTGCCCACAACGCCCGACCATTTTTTGGTTGCAGCCGTCATTGTTGTTTGGTGGGCTCAGGCTGGATTTGAACCCGCCAGCTCAGGTGTACATGGCTGGCGCCTTAGCCTGTTGAGCCACAGGCGCCAAGCCAATACAGACATTTCAATGTGTACATAATTCTTTTTTTTTTTTGAGACAGAGCCTCAAGCTATCTCCCTGGGTAGAGTGCTGTTGTGTCACAGCTCACAGCAACCTCCAACTCTTGGGCTCAAGGGATTCTCCTGCCTCCGCTTCCCAAGTAGCTGGGATTACAGGCACCTGCTACAATGCCCTGCCATTTTTTGTTTGCAATGCAGCTGTCATTGTTGTTCGGGGGGGAGGGGGATCCCAGGCTGGATTCGAACCCGCCAGCTCAGGTGTATGGGGCTGGCACCTTAGCCACTTGAGCCACAGGCACCAAGGCAATTTGTACATAACTCTTAACATACGTGCCCAAAATCTAAAAAGCCATTTGTTGTAATTGTTTTTTATTTTATTTTATTATTATTATTATTTTTTGTAGAGATAGAGTCTCACTTTATCATCCTTGGTAGAGTGCTGTGGCGTCACACAGCTCACAGCAACGTCCAGCTCCTGGTCTTAGGCGGTTTTCTTGTCTCAGCCTCCTGAGTAACTGGGACTACAGGCGCTCGCCACAATGTCCGGCTATTTTTTTGTTGAAGTTCGGCTGTGCTAGATCTGAGCCTGCCACTCTCGGTATGTGGGGCTGGCGCTACTCACTGAACCACAGGCGCCGCCCCCTGTAATTGTTTTTTAAACAGTTATTCCAGTGACTTTCCAGATTAAAATCTGGATGCAAATTTTCCTTAAGAGGATACCAAGTATCAGTATCCTCAAATGTTGCTAAACTGTTAGGTAAGTCCCCCAATTCACACTTTATTACCATGTATGCTACATGCTCAGATTTTCAGTCCTTCACAGCACAGTAACAAAGTTATTAGGAAAACGGAGCACCACAACCAAAGATGTTACAAAGTGTTCACAGTTCTGACACAGAGAGCCATGATCTTGGGAGTGGTTTTCTTTAGGAAACAATTCTACTACAAAACAACATGGGAGGAGGCGGCGCCTGTGGCTCAGTGAGTAGGGCGCAGGCCCCGTATACCAAAGGTAGCAGGTTCAAACCCGGCCCCAGCTGAACTGCAACGAAAAAAATAGCCACAGGTACTCGGGAGGCTGAGGCAAGAGAATCGCCTAAGCCCAGGAGTTGGAGATTGCTGTGAGCTGTGATGTCACTGCACTCTACTGAGGGTGATAAAGTGAGACTCTGTCTCTACAGAAAAACAAAAACAACATGGAATAGAAGTAATTTAAAATGTTCAAACAATAACACAGGACTGGGACTCCATTATGGCCATTTAGTATGCTTTGTATTACAGGATATAAAAACTAGCCCCCCACCCACTGGGCAGGCTGGCCCCATATGTCGGAGGTGGAAGGTTCAAACCTAGCCCCGGCCCAAAACTGCAAAAAACAAAACAAAACAAAAACTAGCCCCCATCTATGGTATGTTAAGCTCACACTTAAGACAGTCAAAGCCTCCCGTAATTCAATATCCCACATTATTTTCTGGTTGTACCAACAAATAAACAACCAGCAAATGATTTCACCTCTTAAAGAAAAGCATTTACACTTAAAAAACGGGATGAAGTGGGATTCCCTCCTTCTTAAAAATGTTTCTAGTGCTACTAAAAAACTTGCATTTACAAAATAATTGATACAAATTTTCCTCTGGATTGTAGGAGCAGGGAGACGGAGCACTGATAGACGTGGTATGTGGTGTTAATTGGACCTGGCTTCTTTCTCTCCGTCAGTGGCTGGACTCTCCTCGGTTTCAGTTTCTCCGTTTCCCGCTGGCAAATCTTCTTTAGTTTCTTGGTTAGCCACTTCGGCCTGCTTTCCCTTTCGGTTGCACTTTTTTGTCTGAAGATTCATCCCTGGCTGCTGCCTGTTTTTGGCTTCGTTTCCACTTTCGCAGGAGCAGGTTGAGCTGACGCCCGCGCCGACCTCCTCTGGAGCTCTTCCTTCCCCGCGCCTTGGGCTGAGCTGACCTGCCTCTTCCCCATCTTGGCGGCCGGCAGGGCACCGCCCCGACACTGCACCTTATGTCATATCGTTGTCTCATCCCTTCCTCCATCTGTCCTTCCTCTCTCCCTCTGTCAGCCTCTCTTTTTGGGAATAATTGCATGGCATAAAATCCAAAGATCTTAAGCACTGACATGCGTTAACAAGTTTGGCGAAGGCAGACAGTCTTGTAACCACTGCTCAGTAGAGAGGCAGAACCCTATCCCCCCCACCCTGTGCTTACCCCCTATTTTATTTTTTATGCTCACCTTTTTTGGTGACCCCCTTCACCCTTCCAATTTCTTTTCTTTTCTTTATTTTTTGAGACAGAGTCTTGTTCTATTGTGCAGGCTAGAGTGTGGTGGCATCAGCCTAGCTCAAAGCAACCTCCAAGGGATCCTTGGAGCTCAAGGGATCCTCTTGCCTCAGCCACCCAGGTACCTGGAGCTACAGGTGCCTGCCACCACACCCCACTCATTTTTCTATTTTTAGTAGAGACAGGATGTTAGTCTTGCTCAGGTTGGTCTCAAACTCCTTAGCGGAAGCTGTCCTCCCACCTCCCAGAGTGCTAGGATTACAGGGGTGAGCCACCGCACCCAGATGCAACCTGGGTTTTGATTCCCAGCCCCATAGATTTGGTTTTGTCTGATTTTGAACTGTATGTTGCTTTACCTGGGGGTGGGGAGAGGAGGAGGTGGGTGTGAGGGGAGGCTGTGTTCAGAGTCTCCCCACCCAGGGCACAATATTCTGCACCACGTGCCCTGCAGTGCCGCTCTGCCGCGTGCTCACTGCTGTGCTGCTCCCTGCCTCTGTGTGGGACATCCACCCCTTTCTCTCTGCAGAGCCTTCCTTGGCCCACCTGCTGCTGTGTGCGCTTTCCCTGGAATGTCCCTGCAGATCTGCACCACGGTTGTGTTGAAATCACTGGTCATATCATCTTGTCTCCCACACCCGTGTCCCCACCAGGGACCAGCCCCGGGGTACACCCAGGTATGTGGTGGTCACCTTGCATCCCAGGTGCAGCTTACTCTCTTAGTGTGCTTAGCAGAGGTTTGTTGAAAATAGGATTTTAGGAAAATGTGTGTGTGGATATCTGAAGAAAGGTTGTGGGTTTGGGAGATAGGAAAAGGCACTGTGAGCCAAAGGCTGGCCTGGCGTGGGTGGTGATACCCACAGTTGGGTCACTTGAGCCTAGCACTGACCCTGAATGTGCTCTTTAGATCCTAGGGTGTGGGGGGTGTCCTGTGCAGAAGGAACCTCTATTGTTTCTTTTGTTTCTTTTCTTTTCTTTTCTTTTTTTTGGAGACAGAGTCACTATGTCACCCTCGGTAGAGTGCTGTAACATCAGAGCTCACAGCAACCTCAAACTCTTGGGCTCAAGCAATTCTCTTGCCTCAGCCTCCCAAGTAGCCGGGACTACAGGCGTCTGCCGCAATGCCTGGCTATTTTTTGTTGCAGTTGTCATTGTTGGTTAGCTGGCTCGGGCCAACTTCGAACCCACCAACTTTGGTGTATGTGGCTGGTGCTGTAACCACTGTGCTATGGGTGCCATGCGTGCTAAGCCCACTTTTTTTTTTTTTTTTTAAGAGATGAGGTCTCCCTCTCTTGCTCAGGCTAGAGAGCAGTGGTGCAATCACATCTCACTACCACCTCGAACTCTTGGGCTCAAGTGTTCTTCTTGCCTCAGTTTCCTCAATAGCTGGGACTACGGGCATGTGCCGCTATGCCCATGGAGAGAACAGCTTTTCCGAGGTCACAAATGCGAGCCCAGGCACCACATATCTGTCTGGTCTGCAGCAAGGACCTTGCATTGTTTTGTACCATCATCCATTTTGCAAATCCGCTGGTTCGAGGCCAAAAGCAGGGGGCTGTAGGAGGTATGTGCCCTCACAGTGGGCATATATGTAATTCTTACAGCAACTGTACAATGCACAGACCTGCTGCCCTGCATTTGGCAGATGCAGAGGGAGGGCAGGGTAAGGGTGGAGCTGCTTCATCAGGCAGGGACTTGGGCCTACAGGAGATGGGGCAGGGGAAGGGGCAGACAGCACCAGGTTCTCACTGTAGGAGGTCAGGCTTGGGCAAGGCCCCTGGGTATGGGGAGGCGGATGGAGAAGGAACAGCAGGAGGAGAGGGCCTGCCAGGAGGCGAGTGCACTAGTCTAGGAGGGCCTGGGGGAGATGTCAGCCAGGCCTGAGGCAGTGGCTCCAGAGAGGGGACTGACCTCAGTGACGACCAGGGAAGGACTCACAGCACTTGATGATTGCTTGAACATGGGGGCCTGGAGTGAAGGACAGCTTTCAGGTTCCCAGTGGAAAGCGGTACCCTTCGAGCTCCGGGGCTGTGCTTGCGGTTCTTGACAGGTCACAAGAAACTGTGACGCAGGTCACAAGAAACTTCCAAAGGGCTTGGCTGGCCGCAGAGGCCTGCAGCTGAAGGCATTTTCAGGTAGGTCTGTTTCCCTTGGGCAAGTGGCCCAGAGGATCCCCCAGTCGAAGAGTGACCTGAAGGCAGTGGCTGTCACTAGGAGCTAAGAGAGATGTGTTCCAGGTTCCACCAAGACTTCCCAGCGGCATGTGGCTGCAGAGTTTGCGGAACTTGACTTCCAGGCCCTGCTTTCTGGGTGGATGGGGCCATCATCTTTCCCCTCTCCCCTCCCACAACCTGCTTCTCCTGGCATCCAAGAGAGAAGCCCCCCCATTCATCCCAGGTCAGAACCCAAACCTCAGGGACTGGCCAGGCCTGTACTATGCAGGCAGAGAGGCAGGACTGCCTGTTTTTGTGCCCTACACATTTCCATTGGGGCAGAACTAGTGAAGTAGACTTTTGGCCTCCTGTAGGAATAAATTCACATATATTGTAGAGTGGAGCAGAAGTGAACACTTTCTTTTTTTCTTTTCTTTTCTAAACTTTTTCATTTTATTATTATTATTACTTTTTCGAGACAGAGTCTCACTCTATCGCCCTGTCGTCATAGCTCACAGCAACCTCTATACTCTTGGGCTCAAGCAATCCCCTTGCCTCATTGTCCCCAGTAACTGGAAGTACAAACACCTGCCACAACGCCCAGCTAGTTTTTCCGTTTTTTTAGTGGTGATGCAGTCTCATTTTTGCTCAGGCTGGTCTTGAACTCAAGCGATTCACAAGCCTCTGTCTCCCAGAGTGCTAGGATTACAGGTGTGAGACACTGCCCCTGGCCCTCTTTTGTTTTGTTTTTAATAAATGTAGGTCTTTTGTCCTCTGTTGTCAGACAAGAGTGAGCAAAGAGCCCATGGGTGAGAAAGATGGAAGGTGCTCAGCGTCATCAGCAGGGCTTATCTGTGCACCCAGTGATCCAGCATTTATCCAGGATTCAGAAGTGAGGCAATGGTCACAGGGACGGTATTGCCCCTCAGTCTGAATTGAAAGATGAAGCCAGACTTTTTATTTTTTTTGTAGAGACAAAGTCTCACTTTGTTGCCCTTGGGAGAGTGATGTGGCATCACAGCTCACAGCAACCTCCAACTCTTGGACTTAGGCGATTCTCTTGCCTCAGCCTCCCAAGTAACTGGGACTACAGGCACCTGCCACAACGCCTGGCTATTTTTTATTTTTTTTTATTTTATTTATTGTCTCTTTTCTTTTTTTTTTTTTAGAGACAGAGTCTCATTTTTTTTTTTTTTTCAGACAGAAAAAGCTGTCACCCTGGATAGAGTGCTATGGCATCACAGCTATCTCCTGCCTCCGCCTCCCAAGTAGCTGGGACTACAGGCGCCCGCCACAATGCCTGGCCATTTTTTAGGTTGCAGCCGTCATTGTTGTTTGGCAGGCCCAGGCCGGGCTGGATTTGAACCCACCAGCTCAGGTGTATGTGGCTGGTGCCTTAGCCCGTTGAGCCACAGGCGCCGAGCCTATTGTCTATTTTTTTGTTGCAGTTTGGCTGGGGCCTGGTTGGAACCCGCCAGCCTCTGTATATGGGGCTGGTGCCCTACACATTGAGCCATAGGCACTGTCCCAGACTCTTCCTCTTAAAGAAAGTGTGTCTGGCTCGGCACCTGTGGCTCATTGGCTAGGGTGCTAGCCAAATTCACTGGAGCTGATGGGTTCGAACCCAGCCCGGGCCTGCCAAACAACAAAGACAACTGCAACGACAATAACAAAAAAATAGCTGGGCATTGTGGCAGGCAGGCACCTGTAGTCCCAGCTACTTAGGAGGCGGAGGCAAGAGACTCGCTTGAGCCCAGGAATTGGAGGTTGCTGTGAGCTGTGATGCCACAGCACTCAATCCAGGGTGACAGCTTGAGGCTCTGTCTCAAAAAAAAAAAAAAAGAAGAAGAAGAAGAAAATTTAGGGGGTGGTGCCTGTAGCTCAGTGGGTAGGGCACCGGCCCCATATACCGAGAGTGGTGGGTTCAAGCCCGGCCCCAGCCAAACTGCAACAAAAAAATAGCTGGGTGTTGTGGCGGGCGCCTGTAGTTCCAGCTACTTGGGAGGCTAAGGCAAGAGAATTGCCTAAGCCCACAGCACTCTACCAAGGGTGATAAAGTGAGACTCTGTCTCTACAAAAGAAAAAAAAAGAAGAAGATTTAGGGCTCGGCGCCCATAGCACAGTGTTTACAGTAATGGCCACATGCACTGAGGCTGGCGAGTTCTAACCCGGCCCGAGCCAGATGAACAACAATGACACCTGCAACGAAAAATAGCTGGGCGTTGTGGCAGACAACTTGGGAGGCAGAGGCAAGAGAATTGCTTAAGCCCAAGAGTTTGAAGTTGCTGTGAGCTGTGACGCCATAGTGCTCTACATAGGTTGACAAAGTGAGACTCTGTCTCTAAAAAAAAGAAAACAAAATGTTAAGGATCATGTGAACCAAAAAGTTTGAATATCATGACTCTAAGACAGCGATTCTCACCCTGTGGGTCGTGACCCACAGGAACTGTATAAAAGCGTCACGGCATTAGGAAGGTTGAGAACCACTGCTCCAAGATATCTCTTCAAATGCAAACCAGAGCCGGAAAAGCTAATTTTCCTGAAGTTTCTTCCCTTTATTGGGTAGCTGTTACTGAGAACACATCCACTAAGTGCAGGTGACAGGCTGAGGTCAGCCTCCTCTAGTCAGGCTGGCCTTGGGCTTAGCGGCTGGCAGGGGCCACCGGCGGTGCCACCTCCAGGGCCAGTGGAGCTCACAGAGGCCCTGGCTCTTCTCAGATGGGATTGGGGCCTCTCTCTAGCTCTTGCTGCAATGGGGAGTTGGAGGTGCCTGTGAAACCCTGATGCTTGCAAAGGTCCAGTAAGGTAGATGAGTAAATTGAGAGTGGGGGATGTTTAATTCCTTACTCAAGATCAGAGTTGTAAGTAGAAGGGCAAGGTCTCACCGCAGTCCTTCAAAGTCTAGAATACATGTATTCACACCAGCATCTCACACACAGCATGGCCCTGAGTCAAGCTGCCTGGGTTTCCAATCGTTTCTAACTCACAAAGCTGTTTGATGATTAAACGGCATGGTACAGTACGTGGAAGGCACTTAAGGCTGGAACCCGGCACAGGGTAAGGAGTCAATAAAAACTGCTGTTAGTGGCCGCTGGTGCTGTTGCAGAGGAGGGTATGTCCTTTCCTGGAGACTTTGGTGCTTCTGGCATTCATCTTTCCAGGCAGCAGGGAAAGAAACAGAGGGGCATCAGCCGTTCTCCTTCAGTGGCTTTTCCGGTTGGCTCTTTGGAGCACTGTCTGGCATTTTCTGACCTAGGACACCCTTAGCTCCTACTTGGAGCCTGAACCAACTGCAAAAACTATTGCACCTGCATGAAGCCGTGGGCCATTTGGACAATTCCCAGGTGATCTCTCGCACTGTTCTGGTGAGTGGATGGAGCTGCCCTAGAGAAGTCAGGGTGTAGCAGGGCGAGCAGCTGGTTTATCCTCTGCGAGGCTCATCCTTTACTCATCCGTACCCAGCCTCGGGTGAGTACTTGGGACTCAGAGATGAGTCAGACAGGCCCTTCCCTTCACAGCTTCCTAGTTCTGTGGGAGAGGCCATCAAGGTTGTGGAATGACAGGCAGTGTGACCCCTTCTGCCTGGGAGAAGCAGTGTGCCCGGCCCTTCGGGGACTTCTTGAGGGAGGTGGGATCTGGAAGCCATTTTCCTCATCTCTTCATTGAAAGGGGCATAATAAATGACATTTTTTAATTTCAGAGTTTAATTTTATCTTAAACTATTATTGTAAAAGCAACACATGATCACAGTGAAAACTTTCAAGACAACAGGAAGGTATTCAGTGAAAAATCTTCCCTGCCCATCCCCAGAATGCTCTAACTGCTGTCCAGATTCTCACATAGCCTTTAGAAATGGTCTGTGAGTTTGGAAACTTCAATGGGTAAAACATTAAAAATCCACATAGATAATAATAGTTCCTACGTGTTGATTGTTTGCTAGGTGCCAGGCTCACCTCAATTTTGCTTGCTCTTTCATTAATGATATATCGTGGATGTATTTCCAAGGCCAAAAAGATCCTGCAAGAGAAACCTGCATCATGGCTTGGTGGCAAATGAACAAACAGTTCCTGGTGCCTTCCTTCAAACATGCTTACTGCCACACTGGGCATTTCAGATCCATCCTCCTATTGAAACCTCCCTGTGGGAGAGTCATCGTTACATCCATTTTCAGATAAGGAAACTGGGGCTCAGAAAAGCACAGTTGGGTTCTGAGGCTGTGTGGTGGCCAAAGGCAGGTCCATGCTGTGTCGGACCCACGGGGTTATGGTGCAGAAGGAGGCCACACTGTCCTCAAGTCCTGCTTTCTGGAAGTGCGCAGGATTAAATATAACCCAGACAGGCAGGAGGAAGATGTTGAAAGCACAGGCGTAAACAAAAAGTGCAGACCAGAGGAGAGCATCGTCCCCCCCCTCCCCGCTCTGCTCGGCTCTGATGAGTCTCCTGGGATTCTGGCCAATGGCCGAGCACTCCCCCACCCCCACCCGGGCCCACTTGGGGTGAGGCTTGGTCCCCCGGTGTGCCATCTGCATATAGGCTGGTGCCTTTGACCTGGTGACTCCACTCTGGCGATTGGGGTCATGGTGTTGAGCACAAAGCCTGGCAAGTGAGGGGCTCAGCCACGTGGCCTCCAGTTGGCCCAGCTGGGGAATCTGTGCAGCTGCTTCTCCTGTCACTAGCTGTGACCTGGAACCTGGGCAAGTCGCTCAACCTGCCTTTCTCTTTTCTATTCTAAACCTTAGTTGAGGTTAAACTCATAGAACATAAAATCAGCCCTTTTAAACTAAAAAAATCAATGGCATTTAGTACATTCACAATGTTGGGCAACCGCCACGTCTCCGTCCAAAACGTTTTTGTCACCCCTGAAGGAGACCGTGTGCCTATTGACAGGCACTCCCCACTCGCTCCTTCCCCCACTCCCTGGCAACCTCTCATCTGCTTCCTGTTTCTATGGACTGAGCCATTCTGGACATTTCATGTAAAAGGAATCATATGCATGTGGTCTTTTGCGATTACCTTTTTTCATTTAACTCATGTTTTCGAGGTTCATCCCTTTTGTAGCCTGTGTCAGTGTTTTATTTCTTTTTATGACTGCATTCTAGTCCATTATATTGGATATAACATGATTCCTTGATCTATCGTCAATGGACTTGGGGCCCCCTCCACCTTTTGGCTACTGTCGGCACTGCTGCTGTGACAGTCAACCTTTCTCAGCCTCAACTCTCACATCTGTAAAATGGGATAATAAAAATACCTACCTCGCAGAGTTCTTGGGAGGATTAAATGAGTTACAGAAGTAAAGCCCTTACCTGGCACCAGGTGAACTCTTTATACCCCATTAGGGTGTCTGTTTGGTGTTTACTGTACAACCTGAAATGTATCCAGCACCTGCTGTGTACTATTCTCAGTACTTTACTGTTGCAACTCTTTTATGGTAATATTCCTCCAGCAGCTTGATGAGGTAGGCCCCACTGTGATCCGTGCTACTTATAGAAAATCAAGGCCCTGGCGGCGCCTGTAGCTCAATGGGCTAAGGCGCCAGTCACGTACACCTGAACTGGCGGGTTCAAATCCAGCCCAGACCCACCAAACAACAATGACAGCTGCAACCAAAAAATGGCCGGGCGTTGTGGTGGGCGCCTGGAGTCCCAGCTACTTGGGAGGCAAAGGCAAGAGACTCGCTTGAGCCCAGGAATTGGAGGTTGCTGTGAGCTGTGATGCCACAGCACTCTATCCAGGGTGACAGCTTGAGGCTCTGTCTCAAAAAAAAAAAAAAAAAAGAAGAAGAAAATGAAGGCCCTGGCTCTGCGCCTGTGGCTCAAGGGGCTAAGGTGCCAGCCACGTACACCTGAGCTGGCAGGTTCAAATCTAGCCTGGGCCCACCAAACAACAATGACAGCTGCAACCAAAAAATAGCCGGGCATTGTGGCGGGCGCCTGTAGTCCCAGCTACTTGGGAGGCGGAGGCAGGAGAATCGCTTAAGCCCAGGAGTTTGAGGTTGCTGTGAGCTGTGATGCCACGCACTCTATCCAGGATGATAGCTTGAGGCTTTGTCTAAAAAAAACAGAACAAAACAAAAGAACAGAAAACTAAGGCCCTTAGAGCTAAGGACTTTCGAGGCAGGATTTGAACCCAGGCCAACCTGATCTTGAGCCTACACTCTAAATGCTTCTGCTGGTCTGCACACACCAGGGAGGTCACACACCGTACACAGAGGCATCTCTAGGCTGGGGTTATGGGGAACTTTCACTTTCTTTCCCCCCTTGGACTCTCTCTGTTCCACATTTTTATAATTGATTTGTTTATTTTTATAATGAGCACATATTAGTCTTGTAATCAGAAATGGTAAACATAATTTTAAATGGTGGCATAATATATATTAAGTGAAAAAGAACCAAACACAAAATTTCACAAGTAACTTGATCCCAACCACGTCCAAAAATGCGCAAAAAACATCCAAGGGGCTATTAACTTGTTGGTACATGTTAATAAGTTTTGTCTCTGGGAAGCTGGATACAGTGATTTTGCGATTTTTCATATAATTATGGTATCTTTCTATTTTTTTCCAATTTCATTTTTATAATGATTAAGCATTATATTATATAATATAATTCAGAAAGAAAGGTATTCTTTTTTTTTGGTAGAGACAGTGTCTCACTTTATTGCCCTCTGTAGTGTACTATGGCGTCACAGCTCACAGCAACCTCCAACTCCTGGGCTTAGGCAATTCTCTTGCCCCAACCTCCCAAGTCGCTGGGACTACCGGTGCCCACTACAACACCTGACTATTTTTTTGTTGCAGTTTGGCTGGGGCTGGGTTTGAAACCGCCACCCTTAGTATACGGGGCCGGTGTCCTACCTACTGAGCCACTGGCGTTGCCCAAGAAAGCTTTTTTTTGAGACAGAGCCTCAAGCTGTCACCCTGGGTAGAGTGCGTGGCATCACAGCTCACAGCAAACCTCCAACTCCTGGGCTTAAGCGATTCTCCTGCCTCCGCCTCCCAAGTAACTGGGACTATAGGCACCTGCCACAATGCCCAGCTATTTTTTGGTTATAGCTGTCATTGTTGTTTGGCGGGCCCAGGCTGGATTCGAACCTGCCAGCTCAGGTGTATGTGGCTTGTGCCTTAGCCGCTTGAGCCACATGTGCTTCTAAAATAAACCTATTATTAAAAAAAAAAAAAAAAAAAAAAAAAAGATCTCAGCTCTGTAATCCCAGCACTTTGGGAGGCTGAGGTAGGAAAATCACTTAAAGCTGGGAGTTCAAAACCAGCAGGAATAACACAGTGAAACTCCATTTCTACAATTTTTTTTTTTTTTTTTTGTAGAGACAGAGTCTCACTTTATCGCCCTGGGTAGAGTGCCGTGGCATCACAGTGCTCACAGCAACCTCCAGCTCTTGGGCTTAAGCGATTCTCTTGCCTCAGTCTCCCTAGTAGCTGGGACTACAGGCGCCCGCCACAGCGCCCGGCTATTTTTTTGTTTTGCAGTTCGGCCGAGGCCGGGCTTGAACCCGCCACCTTCGGTATATGGGGCCGATGATCCCTCGAAGTAGAATGGCTGGTCCCCTGAGCAGAGTAATATCCAATATAATTCTCCGCTCACTCCCTTTTTCACTTGAGTTTTCATCCTTTATACTACATAGCTAATGTTGAATGACCTTTGAATAGTAAATTGTTATTTTTTAAAGCCCTTCTTTTTTGGAGAAAGAATCTTGCTCTTTCACCCTGGGTAGGGTGCAGTGACATCATAGCTCACAGCCACCTTGAACTCTAGGGCCCAAGCAACCCTCCTGCTTCAATTTCCCAAGTTGCTGAGACCACAAGTGCCCACCACAACACCCTGCTGGTTTTCCTATTTTTGGTAGAGACAGAGTCTCGCTCTTGCTCAGGCAAGTTTTAAAACTCCTGACCTCAAGCAATCCTCCTGCTTCTGTCTCCCAGAGTGCTAGGACTATAGGCATGAGCCATTGTACCTGAACTCTCAAATTATTACATGAAATTGAAACTTTATGTATTCACCCAAATTGGTATAGCTTTTTTCTCTTTGTTCTGTATTTTGGCTACATTTTTATGTGTTTTGACCAAAAAAAACCAATAAAATCTGAACATTTTCTCACACACCAATTAGCTTCTAATTTAAAATATATATATACACGTATATATACATTCACACATTGGCAACAAACATTTCCATGGCATTTTGAATTTACCTCTTTTGCAGTTAAAATTATTTTATATACGCTTTTCATGTTTATTTTATTTCACTTTTCAAAATTATCACTATAATTACCATTTTATTGACTGTATAGTATTCTAACAGGTTAATATCCTATAAAGCATTTTCAAAAGCTATTTGGTTCTGAAATTCTCTTTAGCGCATTTTAAGCATTATCTTATGCTCAGGATTTTCCCTTCTGTTCTTTCGTTGTTCCTTTTCTTACCCTCAGCCAGAAGCCGACAGAGTCCTCCTATCAGATGCACATATAGCCAGAGTTTGGACATACAGGGAAAAAACAGAAGAACACATTACTGGTGTTGCATTTCCCCCAGGAAGACTGCTATTTATTTAGTTTCTATCAACCATTTATTTTTGTGGATGCAAAGTATACCTGCTCTCCCTCAATGGCTGAAATTAACTGGAGGGATTCTTTGCTGCCTATACAGTGGCCTCAGCCCTCTCAAGACCCACAAAAGGGAATCATGTTGTAAAATGCCCAAGAAACTGTGAGAGGGACTTTAGTTGTTGACACATCAGTTAACATTCCTCAGGTTATCACAATATTACTCAATCACGCATATCTTTGAAGGGGTGCATGATCTTTTTATCTTTAGACATGATTCCATGAAATGATTCCAATTAATTTCTTTGGCTAAGTGCATTAGGGAACATTTTAATTGCCCATTTTCAGATATTTCTGGTTTTCCAAAACTTTACATGTTACCTTCTTTAGAAAATGTCTCAGAAGCATTTATTTTTATGTTGGATTCTCCCATCTCTCAGGCAGCTCATGTAGCTGAGTTCACAGTCTTTACCCAAAACATCTGTCTTTTCAAGCAACACACCTGTCGTGGCCTCCCAGGTACATGAACACTGATCAGCACATGACAGTCTCTGAGCCGAGTCTCCCTCTGCACCTTACCCTTGGCCACTGCTCACCAAGAGGCAAGTTGGCCCCTGAGAAGCCCAGCTGCCCCTCCTCTCTCACCTTTACATAGCCCCCATTGTGCCCCTCAGTTGACAGCCTCATTTCACGCCACATCCAATTGAAGTTGCCCCAGCAAGGCCTGGACCATCCCAGCATCAGTCTCGGCCCCACATCGGCCACTACTTGCCCAGCTGCACGGCCTTCCCTCTCCGTTCCCACTCATCTAGAGCCGGTGTCGGAGTCAGAACTATCATGTGTCTACTTCATTCAGGAAGATGAATGAGCGTGTAGAAGACATCATGCTGGGACCTCTATGAATAATTTCATCTCCCCCTCAAAATGATGCTGGGAGGCAGGAATTACTGCCATTCGTACACCAGGAAACAGACTCTGCACAATCAGGTGACTTGCCCAGGTTAAGAGACGGGTGCCACTGAGAATAGGAGCCAGGTTTGAATCACTTATAAGCTGAGTATTTTCGCTGGTAACTAAATTATTACTAAGTGTAATTAAAGCTTTCTTTATATATTAAAAAAATAACTCTCCAACCTTCACCAGCTGGGTGTTGGTGGGTGACTCACGTGTTTCCTGTGTCTTTCAGAGAAGTGAAAGACCAAGCACAAACACCAGAGAAGGCAGGAGAAAAGATCCTGGAAGAGATGAAGAACCTGCGGAGCAAAGCTCTCAACACAAACCTGATCCTAGAATAAAAATCATAGTAGGTCAGTTCCTTCCATTTGCTTCCTACCGGTCCCTACAATCCTTTGTGTCCATTTGCATTCCAACCATTTTGGGAATTAAAACTTTCAGGTGAAAAAAATTGAAATGTAGGTGATGAATATATTTTTAAATTATAAATTTTATTTTTAAAAATAAAATGTCATTAGTATAATGGCAACATTGGTAGCTTTTTTATACCAAATTTATTACTGGAATGCTTCTGAGCAAGGCATTGTGAAGGGAGACTAAAGCCAGGTGCCGACGATGGTCTCTGAGAGCGTGCTGGAGGTGAGGTATAAGGCAAGACCCAGAGGGCAGTGGGTTAAGGAGGGGCCGCTCTCCCACCTCCAGGACCAGTCCCCTGGGCACCCTGAGCACTGCTGCCTTGGCAGCCACTCCCAGGAAGAGCAGGGTCGGCATGGACACTGGCTTCCCAAGTAGCTGGCACTGGTGAGGAGGGGCTGGACCTGGAGAGGGCACTGCGAGGCAACTAGAGCTTGAACTGGTTTGGGAACAACCGACAAGCACCCCTCTGGGGACTCACAGATGCACCCCAGACAGGAGGTCATTGCCGAGAGGGCAGGAGTTGCGGCAAACCTATGTTAGTAAAACCCAGGCCTCTTGGCTGTTTGTTAACATGACTATACCCATTTGCATAGGCCAGCAGGCAATGACATTCGGCTTATGTTGTAACAACCCATAACTGTCCAGATATATCTGGGTGTGTTCCCACCACTCATTTTTCTGTGCACATGTTTATTAATTTATTTATTTGCTGTAAAACTCTGATTCATTATTTATTTGAACCCTAGTTGCTCTTTTGACCTCTCTGACTTCAGTCCTTCTGGAGTCAGGTTGCCCAGCCTCTCTGCTAAGTGACTGGGCCATTTTCAAAGCATTCCTGCAGTAGCCTTCAAGGTTTGTGTCTTCACGGACCAGCACATGTTTGCTACATACATACCAAGTGATGAGGGCTAAAAGTGAGGTTTTCCAACCACTGCAGACAGGCACAGTCATGCAAATAAAGCCATCTCAGTTTTAGGACCATAGAATTTATGTATTAAGTACTAACAGGCCTGGCAATAACCAGTTTTACTTCCCTTCCATAATGAGGGGCATGCAAGAACCCACAGAAACAGACTTAATGCATCAGCCCTGCTCATCAGGGAAAATGATCTCAGTCATTTGCAAGAACCTACACAAACAGGCTTAACACATCAGCAGAAAATGATCTCAGTCATTGCCCTCAGCTCCATATCCTGTACTTGGAGCCTATGTTAACAAGCTAGCTCCTAGTCGAACTGGATTCTGCTCTAGTCTTACCAAGGCCTTCCCCCTAAGCCGCCTCAGTGAAACCAGCATGACCCACCGGACTCCAATCCTAAGGGCAGCAACTCCCTGTGGCACTGTCTCCTAAGAAGAGTCCCATAGGAGGGAAGACTGGAGGGCATAAGGCGGCAGAGGACACAAAATCCTGGGCTGTCATCCCATCAGTAACACAGCTTCACAAAATGGTAGGCTGGGGGAAGTGGGGAAAGAAGAAACAAATGTCCCAATAGAAGAAAGCGCTTACAGCTGTTCTGGGACTCTCCAACAAAAGCTTTTCCTGGACGCACAGACATTCCTAATACTGGTATCTCATGGCCAGCTCTGGCATGAACACGTAGTGGTCACGACGCCCTTCGTACAGCACGTGAGCACAGCGGGATGCCTAGGAGGCATCTGGACAGCACACACAAAACAAAAGGCCGAACTCCCCCCCTAGAGCTCCATTAAATAACAATGTTTGTCTATTACAAAGTTATGTTTGCTGTTTTTCCGCTTTATAAAGTCAGAGACACCCGAGGGTGTCTGGCAGAATCCGTCCTCCAGGAACGAGTGCAAAAGGGGGAGCACACGGCTCAGGGCTGCCCCTTCAGTGAGCAGATGGAAGCACTGGCTGGAGGCCTCCCGTCCATTTCCGACAAACACACACACTCAGAAAAGGCTCATTGCCAGCTTGTGTACTTTCACAATGTGATTTCTGTATTTCGAGAGCTTGAATTGTCCCCTGAGCGTGAGAGACTGAGGGGGAACGTCGGATCAGCGGCCACCATGGTTCACCAGACCGTGAAACTCCTCCCAGGCCTTGATGCTGTCGCTGAGAGTTTTGTGTTCCATAATGGTCGGGAGGTAGGTGAAGCACTCGCTGAAGAAGATCCTGGATTCGGGCTGTGGTTGCTTGGTTGCTGGCAGTCTTAGTCCCTACTGAAATAATGTCCTGAAAGAGGACAGAAACCACAGCCCCACAGATCTCCTCTCCCCCCACCAACTGTTCCCCCACCATGGCCAGGATGAGATTCTCCCAGCATCGGGAAGCCAAGCCCTTTAGCAACCAAATAATCCACTTGCCACCGTTTTTATTTGCATCATCCTCCCACATGGGTTTAATTCCTTCTCTGAAGAGATGGAAGTCACTGTGGCCTGTCAGGTCCCTGGGACGTACCATGTGGCTATAAAACTCCAGAACTGCTGCCAGAGGCAAAGGTGCCGATCTATTTGATATTCTGTCTACAGCTTTGTGGCCGGGCGGCCGGGGTTCTGCTGCAGTACCAGGAAGTGTAGCCGTACTGCAGGGGGTGCGCTGCTGGTCCAGGGACAACTGGCTGCCTCTCGCTGCTGTTCTGATTCTCGTCTTCTTCCATTTTTCCTTCTCACCATCTTTCTGTGTGCTGTTTTCTTCATTCTGATCATGGCCCCCACTGTCATCGAAGTCGTTGATCACCCTCTCGGCACCACTGTCGCCCTCTGTGCACACGTTTCAATAGCTGGTAGCAGACTGCAGGGTGTACTCTTGGCTGACTCGTTGGTTCTGACGCTATTTAGAATGTTTTTCCCCTCATGAAACCTAAAGTCTTCAAGGACAGGCTCCCCAGCTGTGGTAAGTTTGAGGCAGCTCTTCACTTACTCACGGACAGTTAAATGTTGCTGAGGGTCATTTCCTGGTTGTCACTCAATACGGGGAAAGAGGTGCGCTTGGGTCTGTGAAGCCCATTTCCTCAGCGTTTGTCTTGACGTGCACCCCCATCTAGGGGCAAAACAGAAGTTTCCATCATTCCGTTACACACCCAGTCCCTGAAGGAAATGCCCCGTGTGGCCGGGGGTGGGGAACATGATGATATGACAGGCCAGCGGTCGCTCCTCGAGTCTAGGGTTGTGCAACAAAAGGGAATGTCAGGCGTACAGGAAACAGTGCTCATAGACGCCGTCTTCCTCTGCTTTCTACCTCCTCCCCCTCTTCCTCCTCTTTTTTTAAACTACCAATTTGTCCTCGTCCGCTCTAGGGATAAAATGGGGTTGCATTACTTTTACTACTCAAAGGTCACCGTTTGTACCGCCCACGTTTTTTTTTAGAGATGCAGCCTATGTATTTGGAACATATTACACTGAAAACTTCTTCATTATTTATCTGAAATTCAAACTGGACTGGGTGTCCTACATTTTTATCTTCTGAATCTGGCAACTCTGTATGTGGTCTTCCGGGAGGCCATGTGAGAATGAAAGTTGGAATGAGGCAAGGAGGGAGAGGCAGCGATTAACAGGAGATCGTGAGTAAGGCACACAGCAGGCTTTCTGACTGTGTGTGTTTTCCTTGGGGGTCCACCCTGAGCCAGAGCCTCTGCCGCCTGTGGGGGCCTCCTCTCAGGAGGTGGTTACTCTGCTCCACCGTGGAAACCCCAAGGATAAAGAAGTCACGTGACTCCCCAACCTGGTGAAGACCCAAGCTTATGTGACTTCAATGCCAAAGCAGAATCGGAGAGAGCCTTATTGGGCACCCAGGACACAGCTGGTTGGCCACGCTGGGCTAATGAACCAGAGTCGGTGCCTGCTACCGCTTGAGGATACCAGAGTTCTCATTCCAGACTCACCCACAGCGGCCTCTGTGTTTTCTTTCTCTGTTCTCCTACCTCTTCCTCGTCTTCCTTTTTGAAACTACCAATTTTCCCTACCTCATCAGCCTTGGAGATAAAATGAGAAGTTGCATTATTTTTACTACTCAAAGGTCATAAGTTATATTGCCCACTTTTTTTTTTTTTTTTTTTAGAGACAGGGTCTAACTATGTTACCAAGGTTGATCTTGAACTCCTGGCCTCAAACAATCTTCCTGCCTCAGCCTCCTGAGTATCTGGCATGAACTACCATACCCAGTTTCCATTCCTATTTTAACAAAAAGTATTTACCTTTTAGAGGTTCCTTTTCCTTTGAGAATAAGTCCAACTACCCTGTTGAAAGGACAGTAAGTCTTGATAGCAAAATAACAGAAAAATTAATTCATAGTTTTTCAGTAAGTGCTAAAAAATCGGTCTTGATCTCTCTCTCTGCTCTTTCTTTCTCTCTAGCTGGCCTGAAACCCATGGAGCTCTGTTTTTACAACATCTAAAAGGAGCCCAGTGGACAAAAAAGAAATGTAAACAGAGTCTCCGTTTGTTGCCCTCTGTAGAGTGCTATGACATCATTGCTCACAGCAACCTCAGACTCGTGGGCTCAAGCGAGCCTCTTGCCTTAGCCTCCCAAGTAGCTAGGACTATAGGTTCTTACCACAGCCTCCAGCTGTATTTAGAAATAGGGTCTCACTTTTGCTCAGGCTGTTCTCAAACTCCTGAGCTCAAGCAATCCACTCACTTTAGCCACACAGAGTGCTAGGATTACAGCCAGGAGCTGCCATGCACAGCCTCTAAATGTGAACTTTTCTCTTGATATTCACCAGCTCACTGTCTTTTTGAATCTGTTTTATAGCCTCAAGAATTAAGCTGTCCCTGGATGAACAGTAGGGTGCCAGTGTCAGGCCTCAGACCCTGGCCCGAATCTTATAGCACAGGCAGAATCAACAACAGGATCAAAAACACCCGTACTAAGTCTGTCCCCAACAGCAAGACAGCTGCCTGTCATCCCAGCTGCTAAAAGGATAGGAGTAGGTGTGGCGGTGTCGCAGTGCCCTGGGAATTTGGCTACAATCACTATTCTTCTTTCTCTTTGTCCCCATAACAGCTGTGAGCCTCTTGGTCTTTCCTTCTTTGGGATGCCATGCTGTCGCCCTGTAACCTTTTCTTCTCTTTCCCCACTCTCTTTCACTCTCTCATTCCCTTTCTCCTTCTGAGAAGATGAAATAAACTTTATACTTTTATATCCTAATTTTGGTCTGGAGAAATCTTTTCTCAACCCATAGAGCACCTGCTGAACGGTCCATCAGGGGTCTTACTCAGCCCCGGGACTCGTCCCGATAACCACTGAGGAACCCTGGGCCTTTGGCTGCAGTGGCCGCCCCAGCAGGAGGATGTCCTTGCAGACTGGCAGCTGCTGCTGGACTGAGGCTCACACCACCATGGCTAGCTGGGCAGTGAGGCTGAGGGGAGAAGCTGCCACCTCCGGTCAATGCAGGCCTCGGAGATGGCACCCATGCATTACACACGCACACATATGCACACACACTGAGATGTGCACACGTACACAAAAAAATTCAGAACAGCCACTTACTGCCATCCAGGAGCCAGGCACAGATGAGTTACTACCCAGTTCTGCCCTGTGGCAAAACCCAGATTTTATACATGTGTAGTATAATGGCTACAAAGGAATACCAAAGTATGGCAAGGGCATAGGGAGTGGTCTCCGAAGAGCCCTCAGAGGAGGTGTCATTGAGCAGAGATGTGGCTGCAGTGAAGGAGCAAGCCGTGCGGTGGCGTGGGGACAGAGCTTTCCAGGCAGAGGGGACAGATGTGCAAAGACCCTCTGAGGAAGTATGCTTGGCGGATCAGGATGAGGCCTGGGAGCCACAGGAGAGGGGCAGGGAATGAGCACAGAGGTAGCCAGGGTCACATGGCACCTTGCAACTGGGAAAGGGACTTTGGATTGGGATTTGGCACTAAGTGCAATGGGAGCCCTTCGAGGGTTTGGAGCCGGGGAGTAACACGAGCTGCTTTCTGCTTTCAGCAGACTGTTCAGGTTTGTGTGGACGATTGACTGTAGAGAGCAGGGGTGCAATAAAGGAGACCAGCTAGGAGACCATGCCAGGTGTCTGGAACGTTCCAGTCAGATTTCCTGTTGTCCGTCACCAGGGCCTGTGCTGAACACAGACTGGTCAGGCTCATTTTTTAAAACAAAGTGGGTGCTTCAGGCTGGCTTAGACATGAGAGACCCCAACCCAGTGGCACCTTACAACCACGTGGAGAGCTTTATGAACTTACATGCCAAGGCCCTCCCCAGACCAGCTGAACCAGACCTTCTGGGGAAGGGCCAGGCAATCACAGCACAGAGCTCCACGGGGGATCCGGCGCGCCGCAGGCTTGAGCCCTGGCCTCTGGGATGAAGTCCAGATTTTCTCCCATGGCCTTGAGGCCCTTCCTTCTCAGTGTTTTGCCTCTACGTTCCTTCTGCCACCTCTTCTCTCCCTGTGGGGAGGTAGGGAGAGCCTGCCTGTGGGGCCTGACCAGCTGCCTTTATATCGCAGTCCTGCCCTTACTCACTAGGTGGCCTTCTTAACATCTCCAAGCGTCAGGCTCCTCTCCTATAGCTCGGTGGCTAGGGCGCTGACCACACACAGCAGAGCTGGCAGGGTGGAACCTGGCCCAGGGCCTGCCAAACAACAATGACAACTACAACAACAACAAATAGCCGGGCGTTGTGGCGGGCACCTGTAGTCCCAGCTACTTGGGGGACTGAGGCAAGAGAATCGCTTAAGCCCAAGAGTTTGAGGTCACTGTGAGCTGTGATGCCACAGCACTCCACCCAGGGCGACAGTGAGAGTCTGTCTCAATAAACAAACAAACACACATCTCTAAGCTTCAGTCATTTTTAAAAACTTTTGATTTTGAAATAATTTAGACTTAAGGAAAACTTGCAAAACTAGGATAGAGCGTGACCCTGTGCATTTCCAGCTTCCCTAAATGTTTTCCTAGGACTAGGATGAGGTTATGCATTTTGGTAAGAATTCCACGGAAGTGATGTGTCCTTTTTGACTCATCCTATCAGGTGCGTGCTGTCAGTGCGTCTTATTACTGTGATGTTTACCTTGATTATTTGGTTAAAGCGATGTCTGCTGAGTTTCTCCACAGCAACATGACTGCGATTCCCTTTACAACTAATAAACGCCTTGGGGAAAAGGCTTCCAAATCATGCAAACATCCTGTTTCTCCTGAACTTTTCCCCACTGTGTATTTACCGATCTGTATATGAATTCCCCACTTCAGCATCCATGGGTGGGTCTTGTCTGCAACAGTGATTACCGTGCTGTTTGTTTAATGATCATTTCCCAGGGACACCTCTCCCTCTCTGAGTTATTTATTTCCTTATTCAGTATTTCTTCATTTCAGTATGGAATCAAAGGCATTTATGTTATTATACAGATTGTAATCTAACACTATCGCTCTTTACTTTTCTTGTTTAAATGGCCCCAGCCATGGGCAGCTCCTCAGTTTACCCCACTGACCTTTCAACATGCCTCAGCCTTTCTGAAGTACCTCCTTACTTTCCTGCACCACAAGATATCACAGGCTCATCTGTATTTTCCCTGCTTGGATTGGGATTTCTAAAACTCAAGGGTTGAGTTTTAGAATCAACTCTTTTCCCAAGGATCCTGGTTCCTTTTATTGGAGAATGGTGCTTAGAAACAAAGATCCAGGTACTTATTGCTACTGAGGTCCAATTGCCTCTGTCTCTCTCAGTGGACAGAGCTAGAAAGCACAAGAATGTACACGGAGCCACACACACAAACACATCTACGCCTTTGTATCTATGTATCTGCACACATATCAAAACGTGAGCTGGCGCCGATACTTCCAACTCCAGTCCAGCCTCGTGGGGTTTCTTTTGGCTGTCCCCCTTTCCTTCTTTGTCATTTCTTTCCCCTGTGATGAGAAGCCCTGCTCTCAACATCTACAACACGCATGCATCTACTTACTTGTTCGATCTTAGCATATCCATAAAGTAATGTCAGAATTACTAACCCACATCCCTGTGAGAAACACGTTTACTAACTAAATCCCAGTATTTGTGTTGTTTTTGACGTTAGCTTTATAGGGTCCAGTTAAGGTACAGTTTTTCAAAGTTACCTGGGCTAGTTCTTTTTTTTCTTCCCTGGTCCGTTAAGTGTGGTTGTGCTAGTCATTTGAGATACAGGTAGGTTCATGTGTTACTCTTTGTATTTCACATTGAGTTCCCCCACATCCTAGTTGGTTTTCATTATTTGTTTTTTGGGTGGAAAGTGTCATCCTGCTGTCCCATTCCCACTCCCCTATCTTGATACGTTGGCACTCAACTTCTATAGGTAATCAATCTCTTTGGTTTCTGGTTTATCCTTCTCAACAATAATTGTCAAGCCTCCCCAGGGCTTCCACGCTCTCTCCTCTGTATTCCTCCTCCATGTGCACCAGCCTCTGGCCTCATCGACCAGGAGTTTTCTAGTTTTCTAGATCACCCACTCATTGCCACCCCTTAGTTTGCACATGCTGCTCCCAATGATTCCTCCACCTTCACACCTTAGCGCCCTCTCAGCTCAGGCTTCCCTGGGCCTCTGACCTCTCCTATCCCCAGGCCCTTGCTCTGAGCAGGGGCTACCCGTTCAGTTCCTGCCACCTCAGAGGAGGGGCCCAAGCAATGCTTGTAGAGGGAATTGCTTCCCTCAACATACACATTCAGCACCACTGTCCACATTGCTTCAGTCAGCAGCACCCAACCAGAAGTTACTGAACCCCTGGTTAGGTCCACCTAACCCATTCCCCTTTCTTCCTGGGTACCAAGCATTCCATTATTTGTGTAAACCTTCTGCCTCACGGCTGGTTACTTGACTTTGAGCCTGTCCTCACATCAGTGCATATATTTATGTCCATCTCAGTTTCCCTACCTATGAACAAAAGCCGATTTCTTTTCTTTCTCTCCCTGCCTTGCAAGGGCCATCGGAAGGCTGTGGCCCCTTGGAAAGGTTGTATTGATTGTGTTGGGGATCTGGTGCCACCTGGTGGATGCCAAGAGAAAGACCTCTCTGGACTCGCAAGGTGTAACCTCCATCCTAACGTGAATCAAATCAACTTCCAAATATTGTCACCTGTGCTTTTCTTCCTTTTTTCAGAACACTTTTAGTTGGAAAAGGTAGGAAACTTATATGTATTTTTTCTGCAATCGATTCCTTAGAAAACTGTTCCTTCAGTGACATCATTGACCATGTGAGGTTTGGAGGCTCCCTATAGCATCAGTTGCCCAGATTTCTTAGGGGCCCTGTCAATAATCAAGGGCTGGCTGAGTGAACAGAGGATGGCAAGGCTAAACAGTTGCCTCTGAAGACCTGCCAGCCCCCTCTCTCTTGCATCAACTGAGATCATCACATCATTCCCTTTCTAAGGCCAGAGGGGTACATGAGCAAAGAACCTCAGGATAATTCACGACAGTGTCTTCATTTTCAAAGTAAGTATAATTGCTTCCCTTTCCAGCAATTTCAGTTTATATTTGCTCAATGATCCTCACAACATTCCGACATACACTGAGTAGCTATTTTATTAATATCATGACTTACATATGGGAAAACGGAGGCTGAGAAAATTTCACAGACTTTCCTAATGAACAGAAAAGCCAGATCTGGACAGGATGGAGGTTTCCCAGCACCCAATTCACTCTTCTCTCTACTATACAGTGATCCATTTAAATTTTACAGATCCAAATTTCTTTATTTTTTATTTCAACAGTCAGCTTTAAGGTCTCTGAGAGTTAAGGTATTGCATAATAACATTTCTATTTTACTTACTTATTTGTTCAAGATATGTAATATGGATTCTGGCCACCCTGAGCATCACAGAGGGTCTCTGGTTCGAAAGTTCTCCGTGTTCTTTTCACCATGGGGAAAAACTGGCATCGGACTACCTGGGGGCTGTGCCTCCTCGGCTCTCTCTTGCAGTGAGTGGCCACATCTCTGTTGGAATTAGTGGTGCTATGTCTACAAAGGTGAAAGCCTTGAGGTTGAAGGTGGGACAAGCCTAATGAAATGGTTAATGTTCGTGTAGAAATGGAAGAGTTTTTGCTCATGCCTGTAATCCCAGCACTCTGGGAGGCCAAGGCAGGAGGATCACCTGAGCTCACAGAGTTGGAAACCAGCCTGAGCTAGAGCAAGACCCCACCTCTTAAAAAAAACCTAACAAACCAGGCATTGTGGTGGGCACCTGTAGTCCCAGCTACTTGGGAGGCTGAGGCAAGAGAATTACTTGAGCCCAGGAGTCTGAGGTTTCTGTGAGCTATGACACCATGGCACTTTACCAAGGGTGACAAAGTAAGACTCTGTCTCAAAAAAATAAATAAATAATAAAAAAGAAGGCTAATGAAAAGTATTAAGGATCAGAAAACTAAAAGTGAATGGGGGGTAAAAATTAACAGAAGATTAGTCAGATAGAAGCACTTGAATTTTTTTTTTTTTTTGAGACAGACTCTGCTTATGTTGCCCTCAGTAGTACCATGGCATCACAGCTCACAGAAACCTCAAACTCTTGGGCTTAAGTGATTCTCTTGCCTCAGCCTCCCAAGTAGCTGGGACTATAGGTGCTCACCACAATGCCTGGCTATTTTTTGTTGCAGGTGTCATTGTTGTTTAGTTGGCCCAGGCCGCATTCGAACCCATCAGCCTTGGTGTATGTGGCTCGTGCCATACCACTGTGCTACAGGTGCTGAGCCCACTTTAATATTTTTAAGGCTATTTTGAGGTGTCTGAATTGGGTATGAAAAATGAAAAACTCAATGAAAAATGAAGATAAATAGAAAGAGTGAAGTAGACTTAAAAGAATCTGAAAGAATGAATGGGTCCTAGGAGTCTCGCTGTCAGTCAAAATCTCCAACCAGAACTCCTGCTCATGTAAAATCAGATTCTTTTTTTAAGACAGAGTCTCACTTTGCCTTAAGTGTCAAAGTGAGTCTCATTTTTTCTAAGACAGAGTCTCACTATAAGGTCAGGATCTTGTAGTCCATCAAGGGTTTCAAACCACTTTGAATTCCATTCTCTATCAAGATGAAAATCTAGATCAAGGTCAAGGAGGCATTCTAATAGACATTAAACTCAATCCTGATCCCAATGTCACTCTCATAGGAGACAGTTTTGAGTTAGGTCAGGTCCACCAGAACACCAGGGGGGAAAGAGCCAAAGTCATTGTCCAATGTCTAACCGGAGAAGACATACAGGCAGCAGACTGACTCCAGATCGCAGGACTCGTCTTGCAGTGTTTTGTCTTGATTTGTATGCAACAGAGAGATCTTTGTGCAGTGTTTTCTCTATACGGACCACTGAGTGATGTCAATGTAGTTTATGATCAGTGAACTGGGGAATCTTGAGGATTTGCTTTTGTGTATTTTGAGAGAATAGATGATTCAAAAGAGGTAAATTTCTTTTTATAATTTTCATTTTGAAAATTTTTATGTGATTATAGTATTGAGTTATTATTACATTGTAACTGCCACATGAGTTGTATGTTTTCCCCATTTCCTGTCACCCTATTCCAGCCATAGCTCAAGCACATCACACAGGGTTTTCTGTTCTTTGATTCCATTTGCACATTTTGCCTTGAATGTTCGCCTGGTGGCGCTTTGAACAAAATCCGTACAATAGTTAGTGACAAGACTTTGTTGCACCTACTTAGGGGAATATTCAGAGGTCACAACTAATACTTATGGAATGACAAAAGATTCAATTCTCAGGAAAAAATTCAGTTGAGTTACATATAACTCACAGAAAACAAAAACTCAATTTTTTCATTAAATTAGAAAAGATGATTTTGTTTTTATTGTTTACATAATAAAACACCATGGGCCCGAGGAAAAAATTTCTTTTTTATAATACAGCAGTGTGTTAGAAGTTGACTAATAGAATCTCATGTCTGTAAACATCATGTCCTATCTAATACTTACCTGATTTCAGTAGTGCCTGTAGCTCGGTGTGTAGGGCGCCGGCCACATACACCAAGACTGGTGGGTTTGAACCCAGCCCGGGCCAGCTAAAACAACAGTGACAACCACAATAAAAAAAAATAGCCGGGCATTGTGTCTGTCATCTAGGTGACTTGGGAGGCTGAGGCATGATAATCGCTTAAGTCCAAGAGTTTGAGGTTGCTGTGAGATGTGACACCACAGCACTCTACCGAGGGTGACATAATGAGACTGTCTCTTAAAAAACAAACAAAAAAAACTTAACCTGATTTCAAACTCTTGGCTCTCAATACAGTAATTGAAGTGGCTGCAGTTTCACTTTTTTTAGCTTATGCTTTCTAATTTAGATATATCCTGAGTTTTGTGAAATCTGGTAAAGTGAGCTATATATGTTTGAGTTCATGGGAAAAGTAAAGCATTTTAAGTGTTGCCATATTGATGGTTCAAACAGATGATTAGGTTTGGCACTTGTGGCTCAACGGGCTAAGGCGCCAGCCACGTACACCTGAGTTGGCAGGTTTGAATCCAGCCTGGACCCACCAAACAGATGATTAAATTGACTTTTGAAAATTAATTATGCTGTGGCATGGACCCATAATCTGAGCAATTTAGAAGGCTGAGCTGGGAGGATTGTTTGAGACCAAGTGTTTGAGGCTGTGATGAGCTGTAATCTTTCATGCCTTGCCACCGTAACTTCCAACCTGGCTGACAGAAACAAACCCTGTCTCTCTCTTTTTTAATTTATATGATGGTCAGGTTTAAACTATTTACCTTTTTGTCTATAGTTCTCTGCATAGACACAGAACTTTGTTTTTCCATTCTTTATATATTCAGTTATTCTATAATTGAGATTTGATACTTTTTTTGTTTAATACCATTCTTAATTTGCCTAACAAAATGATCCTAATCACTGTCAATGATTTGAAACAATACTGTTAGTTCGTAGTTAATTCAGTTAGAAAAATTACATTTTTAATGGCCAAGCATGGTGGTTCACACCTATAAGTGTGTGTGACGATGCCATGGTACTCTATTCAGGGCTGTAAAGTGAGACTGTCTCAAGAAGAAAACTGCATTTGAAAAAATTAAAGCTCAGGTGGTGCCCATAGCTCAATCAGGAGAGTGCCGGCCACATACACTGAGGATGGCAGATTCGAACCAGGCCCGGGCCTGCCAAACAACAATTACAACAACAATGAAAAAATAAAATAGCTGGACACTGTGGCAAGTGCCTATAGTCCTGGCTACTTGGGAGGCTGAGGCAAGAGAATCGCTTAAACCCAAGAGTTTGAGGTTGCTGTGAGCTGTGACATCATAGCACTCTACTGAGGGTGACACAGTGAAACTCTGTCTCAAAAAAAAAAAAAATGGAAGCTCAACATTAAAGTGTAGCAGACCTTAATGAATGGAAAAGTACTGAGATTACTTTTTTTATACCATTTTACATGTGACTACTATTGAATGGAGGTCATTACTCCTCAGTGACGCTTGAATGCAATATAATTATAATAAAAATTGACCTAACTTTCAAAAATAACAGGTGCCCTGTCATCTAGCCAGTAGAAACTAGGGATAATGCTAAATGAGCTATAATGCAGAGGAAAGAGGAGAGCACAACATAGAGTGAGCAGCCCAGAAAAGTCAGTAGTGCTGAACTTCAAAAGCCCTAGAAATAGCCACTATAAGGTCGTGACTAGTATCATGACTTCTTTTTTTTTTTTTTTAAGAGAAAGTCTTACTTTGTTGCCCTTGATAGAGTGCTGTAGTGTTGTGGCTTACAGCAACCTCAAACTCTTTTGTTTTCAAGCGTTTCTCTTGCCTTGGCCACCCAAGTAGCTGGGACTACAGGCACCTGCCACACTGCCCAGCTATTTTTAGGGATGGGGGTCTCACTCTTGCGCAGGCTGGTCTCCCAACTCTAGAGCTCAGGCAGTCCACCCATCCCAGCCTCTCAGAGTGCTGGGATTATAGATCTGAGCCACTGCACCTGACCCATGACTTTTTTTTTTTTTTGAGACAGAACCTCAAGCTGTCACCCTGGATAGAGTGCTATGGCATCACAGCTCACAGCAAACTCCAATTCCTGGGCTCAAGCTAGTCTCTTGCCTCCACCTCCCAAGTAGCTGGGACTACAGGCACCCGCCACAATGCCTGGCCGTTTTTTGGTTGCAGCTGTCATTGTTGTTTGGCGGGCCCAGGCTGGATTCAAACCCGCCAGTTCAGGTGTGCGTGACTGGCACCTTACCCCGTTGAACCACAGGCACCGAGCCCTATGACTTTTTCTTTATCAAATTGTTACCTATATAATTTATTTCTTTTCTCAAGAGATAAAAGATACAAACTTAGAGATAACAGGATATCTGACCTGAAGTTGCAAACTGTAAGCAATATTAATACAATTTAATTTTTTTCATGTGAAACTTTGTCTGTCTTACTCTTTAATTTTCCCCCCACTTGGTTTTTTGGATAAGACAAAACTGGCAGATTTACTTAGATTCCAGACAACTTCTTAGTAGTTAAGTTGTGGTTGTATTTGTTGTTATTTCTTAGTGCCCAAGAGCAACATGATCGGAAATGCAACCTGGTATAAAGCCAAAGCACTTATTGCCATAGTTCGCTAGGTGGCAGTATGTTATCTAAGAAATGTTTGGCTAGTTTAGATTTGTCAGTTAAACTATAATTTGTTTGGAACTGCGTCAGAATAACACAGACTTCCTTCAGTTGTATGGTTCCTTCTGTATGGCTATGACTGTCTCTGGTTTTTAGGCATAGGTCTTCTTGAAGTGGTTTAGTTAAAGTGTCTGTATATTAGAAAAACCAAAACTGTTGGTTATGTGTATATAGTAAAGATAAATATGTAAAGTACTTGCCCCATTTGAGAAAAAAAGCACTTACTAGAAAATATTTAGTTTTTGGATATTTAAATAGAAAATTTGTTAAGTTTATTGTTTTGGTTTTGTAGACACTTGTATATGGTATATAAATAATTCTATTGTGTTTTTGTTTGTTTTTGGGACAGAGTGTCACTTTGTTGCCCTCGGTAGAGTGCTGTGGCATCACAGCTCATAGCAACCTCAAACTCTTAGGCTTAAATGATTCTCTTGCCTCAGCCTCCCAAGTAGCTGGGACTACAGGTGCCCACCACAACGCCCAGCTAAATTCCTTTTGTTTTTTTAAGTTGAGGGGGGTTGGTTTGTTTTAAGGGTGTTCCTTACTTGTTTTTGGTTTTGCCAAAATCAAATAATACTCTTAATAAAAGTTATTCTTTTGAAAGATGAGACCAAAGGGACATATCTCAGTCTTGTAGAAGTATAGCCTTTTGTCAGTGTGTGTAGGTTTTTTTTTTGTTGTTGTTGTTTTGAGACAAGAGTCTTACTTTGTAGCCCTTGGTAGAGTACTGTGGCATCATAGCTCACAGCACCCTCAAACTGTGCCTGAAGTGATTTTTCTTGTCTCAGCCTCCTGAGTAGCTGGGATCACAGGCACCCACCAGAACGCCCAGCTATTTTTAGAGACAGGTCTCGCTCTGGCTCAGGCTGATTTCAAACTTGTGAGCTCAGGCAATCCACCCACCTTGGCCTCCCAGAATGCTAGGATTATAGGCGTAAGCCACCACCCCTGGCCCGTATATGTAGGTTTTTATTAAAGTACAGAAACTAGGTCTCTGAGGAGCAGAGTGGGGAGTATACAACCTATACTCTCAGCTACTTGGGATGGGAGGCCTGACCAATTGAGCCGAGGAGTTCAAATCTAGCCTGAACAACATAGTGAGACTTTCTCTCTTTAAAAAACAAAAAGGAAGAAATAGCACTTTGGGGAGACTCTTATGGTGAAATAGTTAGGAATTATATTAAAATTTTGTCCTTACAGATACCCTCTTAAAGGCTGAATGGCATTAGCATAATATGTGTTCTTATCTGTGTATATCCCTTTTTTCTTGGCTGCTCACAATCTCATCATTATACTGGACTGTAAACTGAAGAACAAGAATGTAGGCAGGTTACAAATGGAACCCATAGGCCAGGCACAGTGGCTTTCTCTTGTAATCTGACCACTCTGAGAGGCTGAGTCAAGTGGATGGGTTGAGCTTAGGAGTTGGAGACCAGCCTGAGCCAGAGCAAGACCCCCATCTCTAAAAATAGCTGGGCATTATGGCCAGTGCCTATAGTCCCAGGTGCTTGAGAGGCTGAGGCGAGAGAATTGCTTGGGCCCAAGAGTTTGAAGTTTCTGTGAACTGTGACACTATGGCACTCGACTGAGGGTGACAGAGTTTCACAACTTATATAAAGCTTAGCTCACCTTTTGAAGTTTGTCTTTCTAAGTGAAATGGCTGGAGAGTAAGAAGTGTGAAATAGGTTCTAGGCAACCTACAGAAATGTTTAACTTGGTAAGACTTCTCACCTCCATCCTCCCATGTTGATCTCTCGGAGTAGGTAGTGGGAACTGAGCTACAGTTGGAAAATTACTTAGTAGTCCCAGCTACTCGAGAGACTGAGGCAAGAGAATCGCCTAAGCCCAGGAGTTGGAGATGGCTGTGAGCTGTGTGACGCCATGGCACTGTACCGAGGGAGATAAAATGAGACTCTGTCTCAAAAAAAAAAAAAGGAAAATTACTTAGAGGAAAGTTTAACTACACTTTAGGCTGAGTAAATTAAAATGTATTCTAGTGTTGAAGTCTAGAAATATCTCTATAATCCCTTATACAAGTTACATGTTTTCAAAATTGGGAGTTTCCGCTTGAACCCAGGAATTGGAGGTTGCTGTGAGCTGTCATGCCATGGCACTCTATCCAGGGTGACAGCTTGAGATTCTGTCTCAAAAAAAAAAGAAGTATTACAAAATTGGGAGTTTATTTAGATTAAAAGTATTTTGTGCTTAATTTTAATTAATGATTACTTCAAGGCTAGTGAGTTATGCATGATTTTCTGCGTTTGTTCTCCATTATAGGCTATGGAAAGGGCAAATGGAATGGAGCTGGATGGCAGAAGAATTCGTGTGGATTATTCTATCACCAAGAGAGCACACACACCTACACCTGGCATCTACATGGGCAGACCAACTCAGTAAGATTTTAAGTTTCCTAAGCTAAACTATGAAATCCACCAGAAATGCATTGTAAGAATTTGACTAATCAGAAGATAAAGCCGGGTGTGGTGGCTCACACTTAACAATACCAGCACTCTGGGACACCTAGGCAGGTGGATTGTTTGAGTTTAGGAGTTGGAGACCAGCCTGAGCAAAAGTGAGAAGGCATCTCTAAAAACAGCCGGACATTGTGGCAGGAGTCTGAAGTCCCAGCTACTATGTACACATAACACATACTTGACCAGGAGAACTATTTAAAGCTATTAAAGGATATTCCTGTCTCTTCTTGTACTATACAAATACGGGAAAAAAAAATTGCATATGGGAAAAAAATACATGCTATTTATGTATTCTTTTTCATTTCTTTCTTTTTTCTTTTTTTTTTTTTTTTGTTTTTTGAGACTGTCTTGCTGTGTCACCCTTGGTAGAGTGCTGTGACATCACAGCTCACAGCAACCTCAAACTCTTGGGCTTAAGCAATTTTCTTGCCTCAGCCTCTCAAATAGCTGGTACAACAGGCTCTCGCCACATGCCTGGCTATTTTTTGTTGCAGTTGTCATTGTTATTTAGCAAGCCTGGGCTGGTTTCAAACCTGCCAACCTCTGTGTCTGTGGCTGGCACCCTAGCAGCTGAGCTACAGGTGCCAAGCCTATTAGCATCTTTTTTTTAAGCCATAGTTTTTAAAATGAACAGAACTGGCTGGGTGGAGTGGCTCACGCCTGTAATCCTAGCACTCTGGGAGGCCAAAGTGAATAGATTCCCTGAGCTCAGGAGTTCAGCCTGAGCAAGAATGAGGCCCCATCTCTACTAAAAATAGAAAAATTAGTGGGGCTCCCACCTACTTGTGAGAGGCTGAGGCAAGAGTATTGTTTGAGCCCAGTAATTTGGGCTATGGCATTACAACACTGTACCCAGGGTGATGAAGTGAGACTCCGTCTCAAAAATAATAATAAATAAAATGAGCAGAACATACGTAGGGGCTTTATGTTTTTATAAATATATAACCAAAGGCAGTATTCACTGGGGTATTTCTTAGGAGTGAAAGAAGGAATACAATTGTCCTTCAGTATTAGAGGTGGTGGTTCCAGAGCATTCAAGATCTAAAACTCAAGAGTGCTCAAGTTTATGATATAAAATGGCATAGTATATGCAACTCTTTCTATATACTTTTAATTATCTTTATATTACTTAAATTAACACAACGTATTACTAAATAGTGGTTGTACTGTATTTACAGAACAAAGAAAAAGTCTGTGCATGTTCAGTACAGACAAGGCTTTTTCTCCCCCAAATCTAGTCCTCAGTTGGTTGAATTCACAAATATAGAAGCCCATGGATATAGAGCCGACTATATGGGCATTCATTCATTTTTTATTATTGTTCTCCAGAGCCAGTTGTCATCTCTGTTGCCTAGACTGTGCTCACTGTAACCTCAATCTTCTGGGCTCAAATGATCCTTTCCACCTTAGCTTCCCAAGTAAGCTTGGACTACAGGCATGTACTACCACATCCAGCGAATTTTTGTTTTTGTTTTTGTTTTTTTTTGAGACAGAGCCTCAAGCTGTCACCCTGGATAGAGTGCAATGGCATCACAGCTCACAGCAACCTCCAATTCCTGGGCTCAAGCAAATCTCTTGCCTCCGCCTCCCAAGTCACTGAGACTACAGGCGCCCACCACAACGCCTGGCTATTTTTTGGTTGCAACCGTCATTGTTTGGCGGGCCCGGGCTGGATTCGAACCCGCCAGCTTGTGTGTACGTGGCTGGCACCTTGGCCCGTTGAGCCACAGGCGCCGAGCCTAATTTTTTTATTTTGTAGACATGGGATCTCACTATGTTAGCCCAGGCTGGTTTCAGAATCTGTCTGGGCCTCCCAACATGGTGGAATTACATGAGCAGCTATGCTCAGTGTATGCTTTCATTTATTAATAATTTAAAATGTATTGGTATAGGGTTTTTTTTTTTGTTTTTTTTTTTTTTTTTGGTTAGAGACAGAGTCTTACTTTATTTGCTCTCAGTAGAGTGCAGTGGCGTCACACAGTTCACAGCAACCTCCAACTCCTGGGCTTAGGCGATTCTCTTGCCTCAGCTTCCCGAGTAACTGGGACTGCAGGCGCCCGCCACAATGCCTGGCTGTTTTTTTTGTTGCCGTTTGGCCAGGGGTGGGTTTGAACCCACCACCCTCGTTATATGGGGCTGGCAGGTTCTGGAACCTACCAACTGCCCATTGGTATAGGTTTTAACAAGAAACGCATACAGAAAACTAAAGTGAAATTAGTGCTGTGGTTAGGAGTTTGGAAAATACCAAGAGAAAGGGCTTAGAGTGTAAAGACTTGAAATTGTTTCAGTGGCTTTATTGCTGGACTTCAGTGACAGGTGATTAGTTCTCTTTGGGGTTCAGGGTTAACTTTTTTCAATTAGTCATAAGGATACACACTGTAGCGTTTTGACACTGCTTCCCAAAACAAAGCTTTATTTCACCTCATTCAATAGTCCTGATAGTTTGGGTAGTGCTTTAATAGAAATAGTTTATAGTTTTGAGAGTTTTGTGAAAGCATTCTTGTTTGTACATATAATCAATAAGAGGACCAAAGCAGAAAGCAATGGGAGTCAACAAAATAAGATGTGGAGGGAATTCGACCTCCCTCCTCCCTCCATTTTTATTAAGGTATGGATTTGTATTAAATTATTCTGGAAAATAATCACTGACACTAATGTAAAGTGTTCCATTTTTCTGTAGTAGTGGAGGCGGTGGCGGTGGTGGTGGAGGTGGTGGCGGTGGTGGAGGTGGTGGCAGACGTCGAGATTCTTACTATGACAGAGGATATGATCGTGGATATGACAGATATGAAGACTATGATTACCGGTACAGGTAATGTTTTAACTTGAACTTTTTGTTCTAAATTAGATGATAGTGTTATTTTATACTTTCATATTTGATGGTTAAAATAGATTACATATGATGATTTGATAACAGAGGTTAATTGTTTTTGCCATATATTGTTGTGCTTACGGTTCTAGTCCCATATTGGGTACATGTTGAGTGATGACGAATTTTTATTTTTATCTGCCTCAGTGAAGTGATTATGTACTATGCTAAGTAATTTTTTATTTCTTACAGAAGAAGATCACCTTCTCCTTACTATAGTCGATACAGATCACGATCAAGGTCTCGTTCCTACAGTCCAAGTATGTGAATTTTGCTTTTGTAGTATTAAAAAACTCATTTCTAATTAACGGCTCATTTTAAAATAATTGAGGTGTATGTGGCAGTTAATAGTTGAAAGAATATTAGGCAAGTCAAACTAATTGTCATATTAACTTTCTTTGTTCTTTCTCTTTCAGGGCGCTATTGATAACAGAATGGTTGCAGTTAAGGACATTTTTTTCTCTGTCTTTTTTCTGTCTCTTTTTGTGTAATTCTGGATTTCCCCACACTTCTGATACTTCCTGCTCCTTAAAAAAAATCTGTGGTTTATTTAGCATCTACATTTTCAGTTGTGTTGCTGTTTTCCACTCTTTTTATTATACTCTTAAAGATGTAATTGTTGTCATTTTGAGTAGTTAAACATCTTCAGTAAAAAAGGAATCCCAGTGTTATGCTTTGTAAATGATTTTTCTTTGCTTTTACAAAGTTAAACTTCTCGCTAATCAAATGAGGAAAGAAATGATCTTTTAAAAGCTTTTGTGTTAGATACTGTATTAGAGATCTACATTCATGACGAACTTCTTTTCTTTTTAACTTTCTTTTGGGGAAGTTGGTAACATGCAAGCTAGTTCAGTCATGGCAGGTTTGTCTGGGGTGGCATGGAGCAAATAGTTGAGTTTAGAAAGTTTGAAGCTAGAGAAGAAAACACTTGGACATTTCTTTGGAAGAATGGAATTTTTGAACCTTAAATTAAGTCATTTTTCAGAGATGAAAAGCTTGTGGACTCCTGCATAAAACATGTATTTGAAACACATCTGTTAACCCTTACAAACTGAAAAGTGTGATTTTGTGTTAAACTTGTCGAAGTTAAATATTCTCTTAATCAGTGAAGGACAACCCTTATTTATTACCTAGAGCAAGTATACAATTTGCTGTTAGAAATTTTGGTATTGGGACAATGGCTAAGCAGGTTATTGAATAGTATCAAGTCCTTAGAATATACTTGGGGGGGGAAATGCAGTCTTTCAAATAAAAGTTAATTTCTTTGAAAAAAATAAAGTAAATTAAATAAAAATTATATATGTCCCTGAATTTCTACTTTGGTATGTTGTATAATATATATTCTAGTAGAATACTAGATGATGAGAGTCTTTTAGAGATTGCTTTTCTAAGCTATGTGAGATCACTAGCATGCAAGTTTACTTATGGACAGATAGGGAGTAATCGCATGAGTTTAAATTTTCTCACCACCCTCAGTTTTAATACAATTTAGAAAAATATAGGTAAAACATATTTCTTTCATCAAAAATTTTAGAGAAAATTTACATTCTTTAGTTAGCTCTCCTCTGAATTTTTTTTTAACTATTTGGACAGAAATCTACAAATAGAATTTATTCACTTTTTCAGGATGACAAAAACTTCTATCTTCCATAAATCGAGATTTAGCTGGCAAACTTTTAATCATATTACTCCCCACTCCTTATTTAAAATACTCAGATCAGCCATCTTAAGAAACTTGGGGAAGACTCTCAAAAATAGTAGGACCCTTGTACAGCGGAGCAAATAAATTCTCCATTATAAACAGCTGCTTTAGTTTAAAATAATCTTATAAAAAAATAAAACTCAACAGTCTGAGTAATGAACTCCTCAAAGAGGAGAACAAACATCTCCATTGCTCTCCCCTCCCCTGCAGTCTGCCCATGGGGTACTTTTTCCCTGAGTAAAGTTTCAGATTACTCAGTCACCACCTAACCCTTTGCCCACAGCCACCAAAATGTGATCTTCCAAGGGAGGAACTCCCCACCTCCACCACAGAATCGTTAGCCAAATGCTGCATGCAGTTATTTGCCCACAGTGTAGCTAACAGAGAGGACTGGGAAAAGAAGAATTTCCTTTCTCTCATCTGCAGATAATCATCTTCCATCCTAAAGCATAAATTTTGATTACCCAGATTATTTAAGCTTTCAGAGCCACAAGGGTTATTAGTGGTAATAAAATCATTCAGCCTTATAAAAATTTTTAAAAAAAGAAAGACTCCAACCGCAGTATTTCAGACTCTGACCTCACTGTACATTATCCACCCACTATGTAAAGTAATTTTCTCTTTGCAGTCAATGGGATCCTTTTTTCCTACCTTAGCTACAGTTCGCAAAGAATACAAAGTGATGTGGCTGACCTCATCAGGGTAGAATTATTTGCAGCCAAAAAGCAAGTTTATTTGCTTTGCTTTACTTTCCCATCTAAATCTAACAGGCTTTATGAATGCCAAAATCAAGAGTTTACCCTTATTCATGCTTACTTAAAAATCCAACTGATGGAGCCAAATGCCTTGTGGTTCCTCAGTATGATCACTCGGTTAAATAACAATTTAAACAACACAAGAGTAGAGGTGAAACCTTTCCAACCCAGCTAACTCTGTCTTCCTCACTGTGATTCTGGCTTTGAGCCAACTCTCAAGGACTGTCCCTACCACCTGATGCACCTTCTAGGAGCTTTCCTTCCCTCCACGATCCCTGCAAACTTGCATTAAAGTTTATATTTGTTGGTAATAGTTGTCCTTCACACATCAGTAGGCCAAGTTACTATTTTTGACAAGCAGCTCACATTTCTAGGAAAATGCCTGTTGTTGTGTCTATGACACAGCTGCTCTCTTTGTGGATTCATGTCTAGCTCTGGATTGAGGAACCAGATTTTCAAAGAACCCATTGAGGGCATGTGGGAATCAAAGCAGACACTTGGAAAAGAAGTGTTCTCAACACAACCTACAAAATCATGCAGACACGCTTATTTTTAATTCCACAGCAGAGACTGGACATTTTGGAAACTGAATACTTAAACATTATGAATGGTAGAATTCCATGAGCATTTTCTTCCTTACAGTTTCCAAAATATCCCCACCAACTTGCTGTTTTTACCATCGGTTTTGAAAGCATGTAAGGTAAAGGGGAAGAATTTTCCTCCCTTTTCTGCTTATTTGAAGATTACATTGCCTGATTTTTTTAATATTTAGCTTTCAAAATTATTTCCCCTAAATAAGTTTGTGCTATGTCCAAAAGATACATCATGTCAGCTTCATATAAAGGTTTGCTTCAATTAGCCATGTCATGAATTAGCTGCAGTTAAGAGTCAGTAAATCACATTCTACTTGAATTTCTCTTTTCTTGGTCATACCTAGTCAAGTATTAATAAAACAAGAAGGTACGGCAAAGAATTACCATACATCAATTGTCTTGAACTTCTTTTAAGATAGAATTGAGCAATGTTAACTTTACTTTTCATAATTATTCTTTAGTTAACATATATTTATAACATAGAATATTCACATTCTTCTGCTACTAAGAATAAGTGGATGATGCTATTAGGTTTTCTTCAAGTAGATCCATTAGAAATTTTGCAGATTTTTAGAGAGTGGAGGCAAAAGAGAGGGCTAGTAACTACTTACATATAGCACATATATCAAAGACAAAGGGATCTTCTTTTAGAGAAAAGGAGAATTTTCTGAGCTGTTTTGTTTTTAAAAAGTAGAGTCTATACAACAGCTGAATTTGAAAAGCAGTTTACCAGTTGTTACAGTAAATATATTCAAAGTGAATCATATAACCACTAATTAGGTTTGAATCACTCAAGTGTACATTTGCTGTGACAACAGTTTTCCTTTTAAAGATTATCCCTCTATTTATAAAAGAACTGAAAATTAACATTTCCTGCTTTTGTCAAACTGAAGCATCTTTCAATAGTTCTTGGCAAACATCTGAAGATTTTTGCGTCCTGAGATCATCTGGCCATTATGTTTTCAAGTGTTGCCTCTCTTCAAGAACTGGGTGAGCCACACAGCATAAGTGATTGCAGATTCTTTCTAAAATAGCACCAAGAACACAACAAAAATACCCGACAGGGAGCAGAACACGGGTTACCATTCATGGCAGATGGTAATCAACGTAAGTTGACAGTAGAGGCTCTCGTTCTGTTTTTCACATGATTAACCACAGGAAAGCTTAAGCCCCAAATAAATAAAAGGCAAGATTGTGTAGCTGTGTTTTTAATACAGTAGTATTACTAGACCCATATTTAAGCAGGTTTTTTTCCTTAATTGAAATAGTTTCCTGAAGATTATAGTTTTGAGAGCATGTACTGTTCAGATACCAAATAAAGCCTAAAGCCCACTCATTTCACAAGCATTTATCTAAAAGACAGTTTTCTGAGTTGATTTTAGCCTATCTTATAATCATCCCTACTGTGACATAGTCCTATCAGAAATAAAACTTTTTCTTAGTAAAGCTGTTAAGAAAACATAGTCATGTTCTACAGCGGAACTGAGGCTCTCCACTCTTTCAAAAATGGAAGTGCTCTTCAGGTTCTGAAGTTGACTGCACATTAGAGAACATCTTACGATCTGGAGCACAGTGCTAGGGTCGGAGGACTGAGGAAGGTCATAGAATTTGCCCCATTCCCCAAGAAGAAGATACACACACAGCTGTATAAACCTAAACTGGGTTGCATCTACATGTTTCTTGCTTATTTTTCTGAATACCTACTTGTCTTCAACATCTTCACCTCCTTCTTCCAAGTTTTCTGTGTTTTCCTTAAAATTTCCATACTTCCGTATGTTCCTGAAAAGCTCTCTGACAATTTCTCAAGTTGAATTCTTAACCACATATTCCTCTCAATTTCATCCAAAATTGATATTTTTTGAATATGTCAATTTGAAAAAGGTAATCTTACACTTCTGAAGCTCATTACCTCAATTATCTTCTGTAATTCTCTAACAGTTTTGCCTTCTGCAACATCCTTTGTTTCTTACCATCAAGACCATGCAGTTCCCTGTGCCTTGAAAGGCTTCCTTACACCTGCCTTTCATCCTTCACTGTCAAAACAGCACTCATCCTCCAAAGACTAGTTAAAATAACACCTTCTCTCTATGGCTTCCCCATTTCTATGTTGCCCAAACTGGATTCAAACTCCTGAGCTCAAGCGTTCTTCCTAGCTCAGCCTCCCAATTCTCTGGGATCACAGGTATTTCAAGTACCCCTTCTTTCTAAATAAATTTATACAAATACTGTCAGTCATTCATTTGAAAGATACTGCACTTGGGGCCCTCAGTACAGGCACATCCTGCTCTACTGTATTTATAGATACTGGTTTGGGTTTTTTTTTTTTCCAGCAACCCTGCATCTAGCAGTTCTATCAGCACTATTCTTCTAACACCACACACCATGTGCTCAAGTATTTCTGTGTAACAATTTGGGAATTCTCACAGTATTTCAAACTTTTTCATTATGATTATATCTGTCAAAGTGATTTATGAACAGTGATCTTTGAAGTTACTATTATCTTTCCATGCCTATGTAAGACCAAGAACTTAGCCTTCTGGCTGCTCCACCAACTGCTCTTTCCCCCCGTGTCGCAGCTGCTCCTCAGGCATCCTTGTTCCCTGAGACATAACAATATTTAAATTAGTACAATGGCCTCTAAGTGTTCCAGTGAAAGGAAGAGCCCCATGTCTCTTGCTTTCAATCGAAAGCTAGAAATGATGAAGCTTAGTGAGAAAGGCATGTTGAAAGCCAAGACAGGCCAAGAGCTAGGTGTCTGTGTGCCAAACAGTCAAATTTAAACACAAAGGAAAAGTTATTGAAGGAAATTAAAAATGTTACTCCAGTGAACACACAAATGGTAAGAAAGAGAAACAGTCTCATTGCTAATAAGGAGAAAGTTTTTGTGGCCTTAAGCCAAAGCCTAATTTAGAGAAAAGTCTGGACTCTTTTTCAATTCTATGAAGGCTAGGAGAGTTGAGGAATACACAGGAAAAAAAGTTGGAATCTTGCAGAGGTTGGTTTGTGAAGTTTAAGGAAAGAAGCCATCTCCAGAGTATAAAGTACAAGGTGAAGTAGCAAATGCAAATGTAGAAGCCGTAGCAGCTATCCATAAAATCTAGCAAGGTGACTTGATGAAGGTGGCTACACTAAACCACAGACTTGCTCTGTAGATGAAACAAGCCTTCTACTGGAAGAAGGAGGCGTGTTGTACTTTCTTAACTAGAGGACAATTAAGGTCCGGCCTCAAAGCTTCAGAGGACAGGCTGACTTATTTAGTGCTAATACAGCTGGTTGTTTCAAGGGAAAGCCCATGCTCATTTACCATTCTAGAACCTAGGGATCTTCAAAATTATCTAGATCTACTCTGCTTGTGCACTATAAATAAAAATGCAAAGTCTGGATGATAGCACATCTGTTTACACATGGTTTGTTGAATACTGTAAGCCTAATGTTGAAACCTATGCTCAGAAAGGTATATTCCTCTCTAAATATGACTGCTTCCTGACAAGGTAGCCGGTCACCTGTAATGGAGATGTACGAGAAGATGAATGTTGTTTTCATGATGTTCTCACAGCATCCATTCTGCAGCCCACAGATCAAGGAATTTTGTTGTGACTTTCAAGTTTTCTTTTTCTTTTTTTTTTTTTTTAAGAGACAGAGTCGCACTTTGTTGCCCTTGGCAGAGTGCCATGGTGGCACAGCTCACAATCTCCAGCTCTTGAGCTTAGGTAATTCCTTACCTCAGCCTCCCAAGTAGCTGGGACTATAGGCACCCACCACAATGCTCAGCTGTTTTGTTTTGTTGCAGTTTGACCAGGGCTGGGTTTGACCCTGCCACCCTCAGTATATGGGGCCAGTGTCCTACCCACTGAGCCACAGGCACTGCCCCTCAAGTTTTATTATTAAAGAAATATATTTTGTAATTCCAGCTGTCGCAGACAGTGATTCCTCTGATAGTTCCAGGCAAGGTAAATTGAAAACCTTTTGGAAAAGATTCACTGTTCTACATGCCATTAAGTACATTCATGATTCGGCTCGGTGCCTGTGGCTCAACAAGCTAAGGCGCCAGCCATGTACACCTGAGCTGGTGGGTTCAAATCCAGACCAGGCCCGCCAAACAACAATGACAGCTGCAACCAAAAAAATGGCCGGGTGTTGTGGCGGGCACCTGTAGTCCCAGCTACTTGGGAGGCAGAGGCAGGAGACTCGCTTGAGCCCAGGAGTTGGAGGTTGCTGTGAGCTGTGGATGCCATAGCACTCTATCCAGGGTGACAGCTTGAGGCTCTGTCTCAAAAAAAAAAAAAAATTCATGATTCACTGAAGGAGGCCAAAATATCAACATTCATAGGAGTTTGGAGATAGTTACTCCAGTTCCAATGGAAGACTTTGAGGAGCTCAAGACTTCAGGGGAAGAAATAAATACAGATGTGGTAGGAATAACAAGAACAAGAATTAGAAGTAGAATCTAAAGAGGAGACTAAATTGCTTCAGTCTCATAAGATTTGAGTAGATGAGGAGTTGCTTCTTACAAGCAAAGAAAATAGTTTTTTGAAATGGCATCTACTCCTAGTGAAGATGCTGTCAACGTTGTTGAGATGGCAACAAAGGACTTTGAATACATGTATTACATGAGCCTAAATCATAAAGCAGCAACAGGATCGGAGAGGAGTAACTCCAATTTTGGAAAATGTTCTGTGGATATAATGCCATTAAACTGCATCACAAATCTTTCATGAAAAGGACAAGTCCACATAAAGAAATTGTCACAACCGTCCTAAACTTCAGCAACCACCACCCCAATTAGCCAGCAGCCATCAACATCAGGTCAAGACCCTCCACTAGCCAAAAACTCACTGAAGGCTCAGATGACTATTAGTATTTTTTAGTAATAAAGTACTTTTCAATTGTTATGTACACCGATTTTTAGAAATAACACTCTTACACACTTAATAGGCTATAATATTTTGTAAACATAACATCTACCTGCACTAGAAAACCAAAATTTTGCATTACATGCTTTATTGCTGTATTTGTTCTATTATAGTGTTCCGGAACCAAACTTGCAATATCTTTAAAGTATGCCTATAACTTAAGATAGTCAATAATGTAAAATTCAATTTTTCCTCTGGCTTCTTTTAAGGAACTCACTTTATTAGGTTGTTTAAGAAAAGAAAAATAATGATAATATCTCAAAACATTATCTGTCTTGCTGGTGAGCATTGGGGAGATCTGGTTTGTAGAATTGAGTTAATTCTATACTTAAATGTAGATATACACACATTTAGCATATAAATGATATATAGAAAGAGGTTTTTACCAGCAACTTTGTTAATACTTAGACCATATGTTGGTTTGCGCTAGTTTGTCAATATTCACTATCTTATACTGGTTTGTCAATATTCCCTATCTTAGATGATAATCTTGTAGATGTCTAGCATAAAATGAAAGTGAAATATGTAAGAATGAATGTTTGAAAGTGAACTAATTCTGTAGAAATATGGGGGGTTGTTGTAGTTTGGTATTGGGGCACTTGCCTGCAGCCTTCCATTAGAATGAATATAAAAGAGCAAAGAGGTTTTAAACCTCTCTCAAGTGTTAAATCTTTATCCATATGTGAATAATCAAAGAAGTGCTAAGATTATTTGAAGCAATAAAAGGTATCTGGAACCTACTTCCCCTACATGTGTCTTGGATTTTTCACTTTGCTGATTAGTTACCCTCAGTAGTGTACTGGTCAGCTCCTAACAACTGGCTCTCAAGGGCCAGCAGGCACCTGCCCCAGCACACCCCAGTTTCCTGCCTTGTAGATGAAGGTGTTCAGCTTTCGTTACTAACAATTTGCTTATTGTTAGTGACAAAGCCAATGTTTCCACAATAATGTATTCACCAAGAAAGTTTCCAGCTTTGATGAACCACCTAATAAAATGCAAATTAATCAGAAATCAGAAATGAAACTAAATAATGAAACTAGAACAGTGGAGAAGACCTTGGGATTCTAGGCACTTAGATTTAAATAATGTTATCAACTCTTACAAGACAATAATTTTGAGCTCATCACTTAACCTCCCTGAAACTTTTTTCTACATCTTAAAATTGAAAATAATACCAGGCCCGCCTCACTATTGAATAAAGATTAAATTAAATAATCCATGTTAAGTACATGACACACAAAAAACACTCAAACCATCTGCTATTTTAATGCTTTGAGATAAAGTATTTACGCTTACAAACATCCAAAGTAGTAGAATCACATGTATGAAAATGAATTCGCTTTCCTGAGTTACTGATAGTGGCACTTAAATTTATTTTCAAAAGTGAAAGTACATTTTTTTTATTTCAGCTTAATGTGAGGTTAAAAACAACTAGGTTACAATATTTACATTTGTTAGGTAAAGTCTCTCTTCTAATTGTGTACATTTAATTTAAAATTAATAAGACTATTATTTTGTAGTCATTAAAATTTCATATGATTACAAACATAAGATATGCAATGGGCTCATTATATAGAAGAATTAAGCCTTAAAATTTTAAATGATCAGTTATAAAAATATACTTTTCAAAATAGTAGGCCTAAAATTTAATATCTATTTACCAGAGAAAAAGGAAATTATATATTTTGTGAACATTTAAACAAACAGAATTCATTTTAGAAACAGATGACAAAAGGTAAGTCTTGTAGCCAGTGTAGTCCCCTGCCCTCTAGGACACCAGAATGCAATCAACAGTTTCTGCTAACATGCGTCTCTATATTTTCTCCTTTTTCAATAATCAAGATCATTACCTTCTGACGTCAGTGGAGTCTCTCCCTTCTTCCTGCAAATGCTGAACATCAATGGCAGGTTTGTTCATGTGCTGTCACAAAGGTCGGTGTGTACTAGCAGCACTAATACTACCTAGGTGATTTAATTAAATCTACAGATTAATTTGTTTGGTTTTCTTTTTTTCCCTTATGTGTGATTTTGAGAGAGAAGTGGTGATGTTTTATCTATTTCTTTGAAACATTTGGTCATTCAAATACCTAAAACATCAGTTCCCTAGAGACACAAGGAGTTTGTTTACACTTTTTCCCCAGGAGTGACCATAGTGCCTGAAACATAACCAGAGTACATTTTTTTTTAATTTTCTCAAGTGAATGAAGCATATGAATAAATAAGTAAATAAACAAAGAATATAGTGCAAAACTATCTTTTGGAGTTATTAAAGTTGTTCAGAGCTTCTGCTGCTGAAATCCTTACGTTTTTCCCCATAGCACTTCTTACAGTGTGAAACTGCATGTTTATATAATTATCTAATTGATGTCTACCTTCCCCACTGGCCTATTTTACTTACAATGACACACCCAATTTATGGCACAAGACCTGACTCCTAGCAGGAGCTGGGCAAAAACCGATGAAGGAAGGATGCCTCCTATTGGGTAGCTCAGTTAATTAGCAGACACCAAAGCTTTACTTTAAGACTTTAGCCCATTTTCTACAAGAAAACCCTACAAGTAAACAAAGCAAACTTATTGGATATTTATTGACTGTCTCCTACACTGACAACATACTGCCCAGGATTTGGGTTGTCCTTTATTCACGCACTCCATCTTATATGCCCAAGCAGATTTTGTGTCCCCTGCCAGGAAACTGTAGAACAGATATTTTATATATTCCAAAATGTTTATATTTTAAACTGTATGATTTTAAATGCCCCATTTCTCACTATAGGCAAACAGTCCAATTATTGACTCAACTGTTTTGGAGACAGAACTGCTGGCAAAATATTAGAAATCAAAACATATATCTAGTTAACTCTTTCAATGTGGCAAACAACATTGCCTTGATTTGTGCTTCGTATTAAGCCAACATGTATTCAATATATAATCCCACATATTGTCAGTGTAGCCTTTGGGTCTCTTCATGTCCCAACAGAAAATACCAGGGTAAACTGCCAAACCCAAGCTAGTACCTTTTTCACATAGTTTTTACTCCCCTCCAAAGTCGAGATAATTACAAACTGAACATCAAAGAGTCTCTTATATAAACGTAAAGTTAAAGCAATTCACGTGGATAGTACCTAACAAACAAAAACAGTGTAACTCAATCATATGTGCCCATATGTATCTGAAATTGTCAAAGAAACCCCCCAAAATTAAGTCAAAGCAACAGTAGTAATAATAAAAGCTAACAATTATTGAAAGTGTATTACATTCCTATCACCACTGTAGCTTCTTATTCCTTATAGCTGAGGCTCACAACTCAAAGTGAATGTAAGTCCTAGTCCAATGTTACCAAGATCACGTGAGTATTAAGGGAACACATCTTGGATTTGAATTTGAGTCCATAACAAATAAAAAGATTTCAAGGTCTTAGCACTTATTAGAACTTATTAGCAAATATTAGCAATTATTTAAGGCCCAATAATTCCTAGCTGCAGGGGCTCTCCTGTGCCTCTGCCCACTATCAATAGTACTCTCTTCTCAGTTGTGACAGCCAGAAATGTCTCTAGACATTGTCAAACATCCCATTGAGAGCAAATATCTCCCCATCCATCCTGCCCCAACTTTTCCCCCATATCCCTCAAAACACTATCTCCCAGCCCCTACCTTGGACCCCACCTTCTCCCACTTCACCATTCATCTCTATAAACGGGAAACAATGAGCTAAACATTCAAACATAACCCATTTTAGTATTTTTAGTATTTAATAAAATTGTAGCTGAAAATTATACCTTCATATGCAATTTAACCAAGCAAATTTCTACCTTAACCTGTATCTTCATGAATAAACTAAATTTCAGAAGGGATGATACTCTAATTATCATGAAATTGACTTTCTTGGTCATTCTTTGGAAATGCTTCAATTTTAGAAAATCAGAGAAATGCAAGTCAAAACCACCCTGAGATAGCCCTAACCCCAGTTAGAATGGCCCAGAAAGTCTCTAAGCTGCAGATGTGGAGGTAGATGTGGAGAGAAGGGAACACTTTTACACTGCTGGTAGGTCAGCAAACTAATACAACCTTTTTGGGTTTTGTTTGTTTGTTTGTTTGTTTTATTAAATCATAGCTGTGTACATTAGTGCAATCATGGGGCACGATGTGCTGGCTTCATATACAATCTGAAATATTTTTATCCAACTGTTCAACATAACCTTCATGGGATTTCCTTGGTTATTGTATGAAAACATTTGTATTCTGCATTTAGTAAGTTTCACCAGTACGCTTCTAAGATGCACCGTAAGTGTGTTCCCACCATTTACCCTCTCTCCACCAATCCTCCCCCCTCCCCTTCCCTCCCTTGCCCCTTTCCCCATATTCTTGTGCTATAGTTGGGTTATAGCCTTCATATGAAACCTATAAATTAGCTTCATAGTAGGGCTGAGTACGTTGGATATGTTTTCTTCCATTCTTGAGGAAGAGAAATGGAAGGCGAATACAACCTTTATGGAAGGAAGTATGGCGAATGCTCAGGAACTCGAATTAGACCTTCCATTTGATCCTGCAATCCCATTACTAGGCATCTACCCACAAGAAAATAAATTCTTTTCTGACAAAGGACATTTATACAAGATTGTTCATCACAGCTCAATTTTCAATCATCAAAATGTAGAAACAACCTAAATGCCTACAAACCCAGGACTGAATTAACAAACTGGTATTAAAAAGATGGAGACTTTACATCTTTTGTATTAACCTGGATGGAGGTGAAACACATTCTGCTTAGTAAAGTATACAAGGATGGAGAAGCAAGAATCCAATGTACTCAATTCTAATATGAAGGCAGTAGAAGATCTAACACAAGGGGGGATGGGGAGGGGAGCAGAGAGGGGAATGAGGTCATGGTCTATAGCACACCTCCTGGTGGCAGGACACAATTATAAGAGGGACTTTACCTAAAAAAAATAATAATAATAAAATTGCAGAGAAAGCAAAAAAAGAAAAAGGAAAAGGAAAATTTACGGAAAAAATAGAGAAAGACCAAAATACCCTGAAGTATATTTTGCAAGGTGTGCTTGCATCTTCAAGGAATTCAAGAAGTTTACTAGAGTTAAATCTCTGAGATGTATAAGAAATAAGATTTCATTTGCTGTTTATTTCCCATTGAGTTTTCAATGTGGGGTTTAGCCATGAAATAGTCAAGGATGTTGTGCTTTTAATAATTTGTTATTTTTAGTTACTATATATATGTACATATATATATTAGTTGTCCATATCCATGGGGGGTATATGTTATATTTGATATAAGTATAGCATGTGTAATAATCAAATCAGCCACCATTAAGTCATGAAGAAATTAAGAAGCAAATTCAAAAATTTCTTTAAACAAATGCAAATGGAAATACAGAATACCAAAACCTATGGGTTACAGCAAAAATCATAATAAGAGGGAAGTTTATAGCTATTAAATGGCTATATCAAAAAAGTAGAAAATCTTCAAATAATCTAATGATGCATCTTAAAGAACAAGAAAAACAAGAGCAAACCAAATACAAAATTAGGAAAAGGAATAATAAGGATCAGGGTAGAAACTAATAAAATTGAGACAAAAAATTATAACATTAAAATGAAAACTTGGTTTTTTAAAAATATATACAAAATGGACAACCCTTTAGCAGACTAAAAGAAAAGACACACATAAAATTGTAGATGAAAAGAGAGACATTACAACTGATAGCACAGGAAATGAAAGACCTAAAAGAAATGGACAAATTCCTGCACGTATTCCACCTACCAAGATTGAACTATGAAGGAATCCAAAATCTGAAAAGACCAGTGACAAATAACAAGATAGAAGTAATAAGTCTCTCAAAGAAAAACCCCAAACTCAATGGCTTCTGTGATGAATTCTACCAAGCGCTTACCTATAATAAACCAATCCCACTCAAACTATTTCAAAAAATTAAGAAGGCAATACTTTTAAACTCATTTTACAAGGCTAGTATCAACTAATACCAAAACCAGACAAAGCCATAACAAAAAAAAAATACAGTCCAATATTTCTGGTAAACAGAGATGAAAAAATCCTCAATAAAATACCAGCAAACTGAATTCAGTAACACACTTAGAATCACTCATCATGATCAAGTGAAACTTATCCCAGGAATGCCAGGATGGTTCAACATACACAAATTGATAAATGTGGCACATCGTTTCAGCAGAATGAAGGACAAAACTATATGATCATTACAATAGACACCAAAAAAGCATTTGATAAAATTAAACATCCTTCATGCTAAAAACTCGACAAACTGGATATGTAAGGAATACAATTCAATGTGATAAAAGCCATGTATGACAAATCCACAACTAGTATTGGAGATGAAAAGGGAGACATTACAACTGATAACACAGGAACTGAAAGACCTAAAAGAAATGGACAAATTCCTACATGTATTCCATCTACCAAGATTGAACTATGAAGGAATCCATAGTTCAGGGAAAACTGGAAAGGCTTTCCTGCAAGATCTGGAATAGGACAAGGATGCCCACTTTTACTGCAATGGTCCAGAAGTCTGCACATGGGTTGGCATCAGAGCCTAAGCTGAGAACTGAGTTGTGTATGAACAGTAAGATTTTCTACCATTCCGAGGAGAGGGGGGATAACTGGGAGCAAAGAATGGAAAATAGAGCCCACGGTGGGGCAGTACAAAGAGATGCTGGAGCCCCATTCAGCCAGGGCACAGAAATGTCACTGTGCACATTTACCATTCACCAGGATCCCAAAGGGCCACACTTTACAATTCAGCACTATACCCTACATAGAAGGGCACAGCCAAGGATTTGGGACAAAACCAAGCCTGACATGATCTAGATAGCATTCACTACTTACTTAACTGCCTGCCAACAAAAGAAAACATATTTACACCCTTTGAACGAAGATAGCATACTCTCTGGGAGAAAAAAATCCTAAACATGTATACATCTACCAGCAGAGCTCAAAAATACAAAAAGAGAAAATGCACAGAACAAAAGGGGCAGATTGACAAATCCATAACATAGATGGGGATTGTAAATACACAATTCAGCCAGTAAAAAAGATGGAGACTTTGCCATTCTTCTTTCAATGGGCTTTTGGATTGTGTCCAGTCTTTACCTTTTGTGAACAAGGCTGCTAGAAACATTCTGTAAAGATGTTTTTATCTCTCTTGGAAAAAATTCTAAGAGTAGAACAGCTGAGTCATAGGAAATGTATGTTTAGCTTTATGAAAAAACTCCCAAGTATTTCTCCAAAGTAGTTGTATTGCTTTAATCTTGCATAGAAAATGTGCAAGAATTTCAGAAGCCCCACATCATCATGAACATTTGGTATTGAGATGGGTGAGATCAGACAATTAAGTTTGCAAACTCATCCTAGATAAAGTGTTACATATCTCATTGCTGAATATAATTACAGTCACCTTCAAAGTACTCCCTTTGGGAACCTATGCTCCAATATCAACACCTAATTTACCCTTCAAAGCACTTTTTCTCAGAAAGGTTCATAAACTTAATTGTCAGACCTTGTATGATAGCACTGATGGCTAATCCAAGAGACATAATTCCAAATCCGCTTTCTAAATACACATTTTTAGCTTTAATTATTTTTCTTGTAAATACTACAGAATTATCTAGAACCACAATCATGCAATTGACAAATTGTTGTAGTTTTACTTATTTTCAGGTCTTTATTCTTTTAATGTTCTCTTGTCCTTTTGGTATGGCATTCTAGTAAAAATAGAATGATTGATCCTGAAAGGGCAAATCAAGTTCACATTCCTCGGATAAACTCATTGGTTATGTCATATCAGTAATGTTTGTTAGAAAATTTTTTCTGTGTATTCACAGGGATATTGATCTAAAATTTTATTGTCTTATCTCTTTGATATACTGGTCTCAGTATTATGCTAGCCATAAAAAGATAATAAAAAGAATTATGAAGCCTTTACTTTGCCACTATTACCTGAAACAGTTTGTATAGAATTGCAATTCCATACAAACCGCAAATAAACTGAATTAAAACATTTGGCAGAATTGTTGGGCAGAGAAATTTATGACCTGGGTGGCACCTGTGGCTCAGTGAGTAGGGTGCCAGCCCCATATACTGAGAATGGTGGGTTTAAACCCATATACTGAGGGTGGTGGTTTAAACCCATCCCCAGCCAAACTGCAACAAAAAAAATAGCCAGGTGTTGTGGCAGGCCCCTATAGTCCCAACTACTCAGGAGGCTGAGGCAAGAGAATCACCTAAGCCCAAGAGATGGAGGTTGCTGTGAGCTGTGACACTACAGCACTCTACCGAGGGCAAAAAAATAACACTCTATTAAAAAAAAAAAAAAAAAAAAAAGGAAGAAAGAAAGAAATTATGACCTGGAAGAATTTTGGTGGGAATAAGTCATTAAAATTTTAACTTCCTCAGTAAATATGATACCATTCATATTTTCTATTTCTTTTCATGGTAATGTTGGTTACTTAGGTCTTTCAAGAAACTTGACCACTGATCCCAATTGGCAAATAGTTGTTTATAATATTTTATCATTTTTATTTCTATATCTGTAGTATCTGTATCTACTAATGTCCCATCATGATTCTTGATGTTTGCATATTCTTTTTAAATCTTTTACACTGCTAGTGGGACTGCAAACTAATACAACCTTTTTGGAAGGAAGTATGGAGAATCCTCAAAGAACTCAAATTAGACCTCCCATTTGATCCTGCAATCCTATTACAGGGCATCTACTCACAAGAAAAAGAAACCCTTTTATCCTAAGGACATATGCACTAGACTGTTCATCACAACTCAATTTATAATTGAAAAAATGTGGAAACAATCTAAATGCCCCCCAACTCAGAAATGGATTAATGAGCTGTGGTATACGTATACTATGGAATACTATTCAGCCACTAAAAAAGACAGAGACTTTACATATTTTGTATTAACCTGGATACAGTTGGAACACATTCTTCTTAGTAAAGTATCACAAAAATGGAGAAGCAAGAATCCAATGTACTCAATTCTAATATGAAGCCAGTAAGTAATCTAATGTATACCCATATAAGACAAGAACTCAAGTCAATTCAAGATGGGGGGGCAGGCAAAGCAATATACAATTTTAATGCAATTCCGATTAAAGTTCCATTGTCATATTTTAAAGACCTCGAAAAAATAATACTTCATTTTATATGGAATCAGAAAAAACCTCGAATAGCCAAGACATTACTTAGAAATAAAAACAGAGCAGGAGGAATCACGCTACCAGACCTGAGAATGTACTATAAATC
>CAUYON010043289.1:0-64243 GCA_963573935.1 Arctocebus calabarensis | reverse complement strand
CTCACAGCATCCTCAGACTCCTGGCTTGCAGCGACCCTCCTGCCTCAGCCTCCCAAGTAGCCAGGCAGCCACCATTGCACCCAGCTAATTGTTCTGTTTTTAGTAGAGACAGGGCTCTCGCTCTTTTTTTTTTTTTTTTTTGTAGAGACAGAGTCTCACTTTATCGCCCTGGGTAGAGTGCCGTGGTGTCACATTGCTCACAGCAACCTCCAGCTCTTGGGCTTAAGCGATTCTCTTGCCTCAGTCTCCCTAGTAGCTGGGACTACAGGTGCCCACCACAGCGCCTGGCTATTTTTTTGTTTTGCAGTTCAGCCGAGGCCGGGCTTGAACCCGCCACCTTCGGTATATGGGGTCGGCGCCCTACTCGCTGAGCCACAGGAGCCACCCTGGCCTGAGTTTTTGTATCCAGTCAGCCAATTTGTGTCTCTTTAGACAATTTAAGCTATTAACATTAATTGTGAATATTGATAAGCCTGGTAGTATTTTGGGTAGCAAGTTTTTTGAATGTCCACTGAACATTTTAAATCCTTTGGCCACTGTAGAAGTTGGAATTTGATCAAAAGCTTCTGAGGGAGTTTACTTTGGCGATAGAGGATTGTGCTGGTCATTATGGAGGAGAGGTCTGAAAATATCTTGGAGAACTGGTTTAGTTATGGCAAATTTCCTCAACATGTGAATGTCATTGAAGTATTTAATTTATCCATCATAAATGAAACTCAGTTTAGCTGGATACAGGATCCTGGGTTGAAAGTTATTTTGTTTTAGGAGGTTAAAGGTCGATGACCACCCTCTTCTAGCTTGAAAGATTTAAGTAGAGAGATCTGCAGTCATTCTAATATTCGTCCCCTTGTAGTTTATGGTTTTCTTATGTCTGGCTGCTTAAAGAATTTCCTCCTGTTTGTTTACTTTGATGAAGTTAATTAAAATATGTCTGGAAGATACAGACACTCTTTGGATAGAGTTGTGCTTGGGTTCTGCAACTGTCCACTATCTGAATTTCAGAATCTTTTGCCATATTTGGAAATTTCTCCATGATTATCTCTTGAAATAGAGCATCTAGGCCTTTCAAAGCAATCTGATCATCTTTAGGAATTCCTATAAAGCTAATTAGTTTTCTTTGAACTGTCCCAGAGCTCTCTGAGAGAATGATCCATTTTTGTTCTCCACTTTTCTTCCTTTCTAAGCATTTGGGAGCATTCGAAAACTTTGTCTTCAATGTCAGAAATCCTTTTTTCTCCCTGCTCCATTCTGTTATTGAGGGATTCTCCTATATCTCTCAGATCTTTGAGGGCTGCACTTGACTCAATGTGTCAAAATCTTTGGTAATTTTGTCTTTGAATTAATTGAATTCTTGAGACAACTTTTGAAATGCTCCTTGAATTTCTAATTCCAACTTTACCTCCATTATGTTAATCTAATTTGCAATCCAAATTCTGAATTTGATTTCTGACATCTCAACCATTTGTTTGTGAACGGAATCTTCTGGTATGTCCACCTTGTTGTTTCTTGGGAGAGGTGATCTACTCTGATTATTCATGTTGCCAGAATTTTTCTTTCTGCCCCATGATTATTTTATACTGGTTGTCTAGATGAGCAGATAAGGTGAAATTGGATTCCAAGCTCCTAGAGATGGGATTAACCAGCCCTTTGCCCAAGAGCTGGGACTGGTGACTGCGAGTTTTCCCCTATATCTTTGCAAAGCACCCATATAGTACTATGGCCCGAGACACTGGGGTCCTGCTTGGTGTGGTGGGGCTAAATGGCTCTGTCTTGTTTTCAGCTGGTCTCTGTCCAATCCTAGTAAATCAGTAACTTTGGCTTAAATTCTCAGCTATTGTTTTTTTTCCTTGGGGGTTCCAACTCACCTTAGCAGGGGTCATGAATGCTCTTCAATCTTCTCTCTTGGCTCAGCTCCAAACCATCAGCTTACTTGCTAAACTTCTGTCCTTTAACTCTTCTTCTAGATAGGAGCCTCTGTGTAAAGCTGACTCCAGTTGGCCATCTTGCCTCCCCTAAGGACAATTTATGAAATCAACTATAGACTGCATGTTGTGGTGTATGCCTGTAATCCCTGTACTTTGGGACTTTTTGCAAACTATCCACAAATCATTGGAAATTTAACTTTTAGAAAGTGTCTTTTACAGTAACTACCTCCCCAAACACAAAAAGATACTGACAATATATGTGTTGTATTTATATATTAAAACCACAACAACTGATGAAAGAAATCAAGGCAAATAAATGGAGAGACATACTACGTTCATTACCTGGTATAGTCAATATATGAGTAGTCAAAGATCAAAATTCTCAATGCAATTTGAATCAAAATCCTCCTAGGAATTATATGGTTATATACAAGCTGACTCATAATTTTTATGGAAAGTCAAGGAACTAGATTATTTATGATAATTTAGAAAATCATCTCCCTCTTAAAATTTAAAAATTAGTTTAAAGCTCTGGTAATCAAGGCAGCGGTATTGGCAAAAGGGTAGTCACATAAACAAATAAAATATAATAGTGAATCAATGAATAAACTTAAACAAATACAGTCAATTGACTTTTTGACATAAGTCTAAAGGCAATTAAGTGGAGAAATAAAAACCTTTTCAAGGAATGCTAAGGAGCAACTGAAATGATTCCTCAGTGTATATAAGAGTAAAAAAGATGAACTAGGTTCTGTGGTTCATACCTGTAATTCTAGTACTCTGGGAGGCTAAGGTGGGTGGATTGCTTGAGTTCAGGAGTTCTGGATCAGCCTGTGCAAAGAGTGAGACCCCATCTCTACCAAAATCTCACTGAGCATTGTGGCCTGCAGGTGCTCATAGTCCCAGCTACTGAGAGGCTGAGACAAGATGATCTCTTGAGCCCAAGAGTTTCAGGTTGCTATGTGTTATGACACCATGACATTCAACTCCATGACTGAGTGAAACTCTGTCTCAAAAAAAAAAAGAATAAAAAAGATAAATTCAATACCTTTAAAATTTAAAAACTTTTGCTTTGCTAAAGACATTAAGAGAATTCAACTTGCAGACTAGAAGAAAATATTTCCAAATCACATACTTAACAAAGGGCTTATATCCAGAGTACATAAGTAAACTTAACAATAAGAAAACAAAAACTCACTTAAATATGGGCAAAAGTCTGAATATACACTTCATTAAAGAAGCTATTCAGAAGGGAAATTAAGCACAGGAAAAGATGTTTGACATTATTAGCCATCAAAGAAATGCAAATTAAAGCCACAACAAGTATAGCACTGATTATAAGGAATAAGAAAAATAAAACTTGACAATTCCAAAGGATGGCAAAGATACAGAGCAGTAGAAATTCTGCTGTTGGGTATGCTTAATGATACAGTCACTCTCTGGGAAATAGTTTGGTTATTTCTTCTAAACTTAAACATACCATTACCACAGCACATAGCAATCACATTCTTAGGTATGTGCCCTAGAGAAATCAAAATTTATATTCATACTAAATCTTGAAAGGGAATATTTATAGCATCATTACTTATAATGGCCAAGCAATGAAAACAAGGAAATACACCTTGCTGGGGAATGGATAAACAAAATAAACATAATAGATATGTGCACACATATGATTGGCTCTTCACTACAGTACACTAATGGAAATATTTCATTCTTGAAAGTTTACTTACTGCACAATTCCATTCATACAAGTTTCTGGAATTGGAAAAACTACAGACACAGAAACTAAAAGACTGTTTTCTGGGATTAGGGGTGCAGGAGGGTTTGACTGCTCTGATTTTGTTTATGGTGGTTATTACATGAGTCTATGTATGTGTGAAAGAATCAGAACTATACACCAAAATAGTGGATCTTAGTATTTCAGTACTAACAGCACACATAGTATTCTATACATACTGTTGGAATATAAATTGAAATAAATGTAATTGTTAAATAGCTGTCCAAAGTAGAATTGTTAAGAATTTTATTCTTAGCAATTTTTAGAAAACATGCTTTCTATGTTACTAAAAAATTTTATCTCATTGAAATCCCAATAATTCTAAGCTAAAATGGAAACAAATGAATATATAAAAAATGGATAAAATTTAGTTTTAAAATCTTGAATGTAAAATACATCAGGTAAAAATCAGAGAGTAAAATACACATGTGGAGACATGCTTGATGTCAGTTTGTATGGCAGGGATATTCTAAAGGTATAGATGTTGTTTCTCTGGGATGACGAGAGACTTTTACAGATGAATTCCTGACACGATTAGAAAAAATGACATTTTATTTTTGTTTGTTTCCTGCTTTTAGCCCCTATGAATTCTAGTGGTGGATATGTCAAACAGATGATATTTTTATCCAGCACACTTTACAAATTACATACTTTTTCCTCACATGCAATCTCGGGCCGTGCATCTCTTTGATTTACCATAGTGAGCTTCGTGGTAGGTTGAATTAAAGCAACTCTAGTCAATCTATGTCAGGAAGAGAGCCTTAGGTAGGTTACTGACATTTTGCCAAATTTGGTCCAAGCTCACAAGTAACAGCTAACTTTATTGGATGGTTCTCTTAGAGGTATGCATAACATCTTATACTTTCTCTCTCTCTCTCTCTCTCTCTCTCTCTCTCTCTCTCTCTCACACACACACACACACAAACACACATATACACACACCTTTATTTGGATAATAAAACTTACTTATGCAGATAAAGTCTCAAAGTATGTCTTGTGGAAATCAGTGGTTACCAAGGGGTTTTTTTAATAGACTCTCTGTGAATGGAAGAATGTCCCAAAATTACCACAAGAGTTCTAAAAGTGTATAGATGTACCCCAATCAGTGTCTGAGGACTCATTTCCAAATGCTTTTGACTCATGATGTGACATATAATTATAAAACACACAACTCTTAAATATTACTTAATTCAAAACAGATTTTTATTATAATTTCCTTAGCAATAAATACTAAAATTGCAATTCCATTCTTATAAGGGTGAAAATATATTTTATTTTCAAGGGGGTCATTATACGTAAGATTGGAACCAATGTAGGCATTGTAAATCACGACAGGCATAATTACATTATTTCAATTTGTTGCTGCTTTATACTGTAGTGAGTTGAGAAATGTGCAGCATTTTTGAAGGAAGCTAATACTAGCATTGATATATGTATCTTTTAAAAGATCTACATTGAAATTTTATTGGTTTCTACTCTGCATAACAAAAACAAAAAAAACTCAATATAATTAGTTCTAAGAATACTGGATGCCAAGATCAGCATAATCAAGTAAGAAATAGAGGCAGGTGGTCTTTGCAGAGAACATGAACGCCACCACACTAAAGAGTCCTCGCCACCAAATTCCCCTGCCTTCTTCACTCTCACTTTATTCTCCTTCAAATACTTTTCTTTCACACTAGTTACAGAATTAGAACTGTAAGTTCCCTATCTGAAGGCTCACTTCAGGTGTGTTCTCCATAATTTCCTGAAATTAGTGTAAACCCTTTAGAGTCTTTTAGATTACTCTATGAAAGATATTCCCTCAGTACTATGTGCGTTTCATGTTGGCCAGAGTAAAACTGATTCTTTACTTGAATCCAGACAATTGATCTCGTTGTCATTTGGCTGACTGCTCAGAGCCCATCTGGTTAGTCTTCCTGACAATAATTCATACTTATCTTGATGGGCAGCTCTTTTGATCTAGTGAATTGAGTACTCACTGCTGTATTCTAAGTAACTCCTTCCTGGCCCTAGTTCATGGGTATAAAAATCAAGCTCAGGAAATATCTCAAGGTACGGAGCAAAATAATAAAACGAAATCAGTTAGAAAAAGATAAATCTTAGAGGTGAATCTAGACCGAACGAAAAGAACAAAACTGTTCAAAAGGAGAAAGAAAAATAGGTATGAGAGGGACAATACTAAAAAATATACCCATGCATATATATTGTGAGAAAATTTCATTCAGCAAATAAGAGCTCTGAGCCTGAAGATTGAGGAATAGAAATTTTCTGGTAAAATATATCATACATGTACATATATATTTTTAACAAGGTCCTGACAAAGAACAAATTATCCCCTTTTCCATAGAAAATTGTGTTTGGAATGTTTGTTGGTAGTCATGAAGTCATGACTGCTGGAAGGCAGTGGGATATCAATAGCCTAGTGAGGTATAAAGGCTGTTACTTCAGAATCCCATATACAGCCAAGATAACATTTACCTGACAAAATTTTTTAATTTTAAATTAAGGGTATTCAGGAACTTAGTATATCACTGAAATTCCCACCTAAAGAAAAATATTACAAAAAATAGCAAATGAAGCTACAAATCATTGACTTTGGGAAAGGGGCAGATCTTGGGAAAAGAAAATAGTGACAATTCATGAATTCATCCTAGAAAAAGTGCTGCATACTCTATTGCTGAATATCACTATGGTTACCTTTGGAGAACTCCCTTTGGGAAGCTATGCACCAATGCCAGTGCCTACAACACCCTTCAAAGTAATTTTAGAAAACTTTTTCTGGAATGGCCATTAGAGCTGAGCTGATATTACCCTTGATGTGCTGAATGTCCTCAAAGTTTCTTCCTTTCAATATTTCCTTTATCTTCAGATAAAGTGTAAAGTGATTGGGAGCCAGACCAGGTAAGTAGGAAGGGTGTTACAATATAGTTATTTCTTTACTGGTTAAAAGCTCCCTCCCAGACAGTGCTGTGTGAGCTGGTGCATTGTCATGATGCAAGCACCATGAGTGCCTGACCAAAAGTTCAGGTCATTTTTGTGTAACTTTTGCATACAGTGTTTTCAACACTTGCAAATAATAAACCTGATTAACTATCCAGTTGGTACAAATTCATAATGAATTATCCCTCTGATATCAAAAGGTTAGCAATATTGTTTTGACTCTTCATTTAGATTAATGGAAGATTTTTGGTCATGGAAAATGGACTGACTTCCATTGTGTATTTTGACACTTTGTTTTAGAGTCTTATTGGTACACCATGTTTCACCCCTGTTTCATCACCAGTGATAACACAGCCTAAAACATCATTTGCATCTCCAAAATGTCTTGGCAAACTTCAACTCTCCTTTGCTTTTGTTCATTGGTCAGCTCTTTTTGGATCATTTTTGCACACACCTTTTGTATGCCAAGATTTTCAGTAAAGATTTTCCTCTTTGTCTATTGATTTTTACTTAGTCTTCTCACAGTCAGCTGATGATTTTGATGCACAGTTTGATGAAATTTTGCAATGTTTTGATAAGTTCTAGTTACTGGCTGCCCTGACCTCTGTTGATCAGTGATACTTTCTCTCTGCTCAGAAAAAATACTTAATCCATTTGTATGCTGCTGTTTTCTCCATGGCATCATTACCATAAAATTAGACTAACATGCTCCTAATTTGACTTCCACTCTTGCCAACTTTAACAAGAAATTTAATGTTTATTCTTTACTCTAATTTAAGTTCTGACATTCTTGTGATGACACACAAAAACATGAAGCAACAATAATGAATGCCACTCAGCAAGACACTGCCACACATCGACTCTAACACAGCTGTGAGACACTAATATATGAAGATTATAAAACCTTGTCAAGCTGTTTGTAAAGCGCTGCCAGAGAAAGCTCATGGTGGCAAGTTTGTGAATTTATCAGACCTTGAACATGTATTTAATGAGTACAGAGCATCTGGAAATGTATAATATGAGTTGAAGAAAAATTACTGAAACAGAAGAGACATGCGTGAGGTAAGTAAAGTAAAAAATTTCAGAATTATCCCATCAAAACATAGAAATGAAGATGGAGAATAAAGGCAGTAGGAAAAATTTCTGAATTTCTCACTAAATGGAGGGAAAATGTAGGGGACAAGAATGAGAATAGTAAAAGAAGAAACATTCTGTTATGAGGGAAATAGGAAAGAAGATGAAGATAATCAGAAAACTCTACTGGATGGCAGATATGTAAAAATAATTTAGAAAAAGATTAGCCTTAGGCTTGGCACCCACAGCACAGTGGTTATGGTGCCAGCTACATACACTGAAGGTGGCAGGTTTGAACCCAGCCCGGGCAGCTAAACAACTGCAACAAAAGATAGCCAGGGTTGTGGTGGGTGCCTCCTAGCTACTTGGGAGGCTGAGGCAAGAGAATCACTTAAGCCAAAGAGTTTGAGTTTGCTGGGAGCTGTGATGCCAGCCACAGCCCTCTACTGAGGGTGACACAGTGAGACTCTGCCTCAAAAAAAAAAAAAAAGAAAGAAAGAAAAGAAAAGAAAAGAAAAAAGATTAATCTTAAAGTTTTCAAGGATGAAAGTAAAATGAAGAACAATTGTGGTCTAAGCAATAAAAGTAAAGCAGTAAAAAAATCTAAATAGAGTAGATGGAAGGGTTCCTTCTTATACATTTTTAAATATATTGATAGCTCTAAAATTAGGATATAATCACAGTTAATACATATAAACATTTAATAATAAAAAAATGGTTAAAGGGTACAAAGTTTTAGTCTTGCAAGATGACTAAGTGATGGAGATCTAGTGTACAGCCCAGTATACTAACAATTCTGTACTATGTACTTAAAAGTTGCTATGAGGGTAGATCATAGATCAAACATTTTACCACATACACACAATGTGCACCTCCCCACCCAAGCACTATCATCCTCATCATTATCATTATCGAGGGGATAGCAGGAAAACTTTGGAAGATGATGGATATGATTATGACTTTGATGGGAGTACATAATTTACAATTTTATACCACTTTCAAACTCCTCCAAATGCACACCTCAATGCCATATTTAAGAAAAATATATAAACTTAACTATAATAAAACTAATATATGAAGTGTGTAAATGTACTTTGTGTCATGATATATAGAAATTTTAAAATAAAAGTAATAAAAAAATTAAATACTTTGAATTAAAAGCATTTTCCTTGAACAAACAATAAATAAAGCAATTACTCATTATCTAGAAACCAATGGATGGGGTACCTTTTTAGAAAAAGAAAACCTCAATGAATATAGTGAAAGTAGTGTATCAGGGAATAATATGTTTTAAAATGCTGGTATTTATAGAGAAAAGAGAATAAAAAATATAATTAGATAATGACTTTGAAATCTTAACTAAGGGAAAAAATAGCAAAAATACCCTGGAAAAGGGAAGAGCAATAAAAACAAACAAACAAACAACAACAAAAAAAAAAACAGTAGGGATGAATACAGATATTGGTTGACAGAAATTTGAGAAACTAAAGAAATAGAATTCTTGCCAATATATTGTCAAAGTTTTAAAACTGATACTATAAAAGGAGAATTTGAAGAGGTTAACTACCATTATGGAAATTAGAAAGGTGAACAAAGTTAATATGAAAGAAGACCAGTAGGCAGATGGCTGTTGAGATGAGTTTTATGTAACTCTGAAAGAGCAAATGATACTAAGATAATTCAAATCAACACAAATGGAAAATTCCATTTTGGTTTGTAAAACCAGTATTAAAAACAAACTTGGAAAGGAAAACAAACATGATGTGATAAATCAATCTCATTTATTACTAAAGTTATAAAAAGTAACTGTAACTAACACTAGGCAAATAGAATTAATCTTCAAAAGCATTTTAAGAATGATGCACAGTGAGCAAGTAAGGTTTACCCTAAAGAATTAATGAGTGGTTCAATATCTGGAAATCCAGCAGTATAATCAATAGCAACACTAAATTAAAAGAGAAAAATCTTGTCATACCAAAAGATGCTGAAAATATTAAATCCTATAGACATAGATAGTAAAACATCTTATTAAAAAGAAAAGAAGTATTGCAATAAATCTTTTAGATAAAGAATATCTAAATTTAAAGACAAATTTTAAAATGGTGACATGCTAAACTTATTTTAATTAAACATAGCAACTGTTACAAATTCCTACTATGATATTACTAATTATCATTGTTGTCAGACTTTAGAAAATACGATATTAAAAAAAATAAATATTTAAAAACTGGGATATATTTATTTCCTTTCCCTGATATTATTACACTGAGAAAGTCCAAAACTTATGAGAAAAAGTAGAGTTCTTAAGAGAATTTCATAATGTGAATAAATATGAGATACATATCCAAAATAGCTTTTTTATACTCTAGTTAAAAAGTCTGAAAAGTGAAAATGGAAAGGATATTCCAATTACAATAGGGACAAAAAACCCTCTTAAAACACTAAGAATATATAAATTTATATTACATCAAAAATTAAATAAATAAATAAATAAACATTTAAATAGTTAAGATTAAATTCTTAAAATATCAACATTAAAATATCATTCCATATTTCAGCAATTGTTCATAAATTGAATGCAAGTCCATGAGTATTTTGATAGACTCATTTGAAAGTGCATAAAATGATTTAAATCCACAGTGGATAGTAAATATCTTAGATAAGATAATGAAGTTATGACAATGAAAAAAATGAAAGACTTGCTTACTAGGTATTATAACTTACTGTTTTCCTCAAATCAGTGAGATACAGTAGTTCTTTCTTATCCGTGGTTTCATTTCTTGCAATTTTAGTTACCTGTAGTCAACAATGGACTTAAAATATTAAATGGAGTATTCCAGAAATAAGCAATTAATAAGTTTCATATTATTCCTGTTGTGAGTAATGAGATTAAAGGAGGGTTTAGTCTAGGTCCAGCTTCTTGTCTCCCAAAGATTCAATTATTATGAAGAGGAGGATTTCCAAGAAAGAAAGGAAATTTTAAAGCAACAAATTTTGTTGGGAGAATGGGAGTAGCTGCCTCAAAGTCATCTGCTTCACTACTGGAGATCTTTTAAGGGAGAAGCCACATGCTTTGGTGCAGGATGTGGTGTTGCTAACAAGGGACAAAGGTACATAGGGGGTATGCTTTGGGGATGAGGGTTCTTAGTGTCAGGAAGTCAAGCCTGGAGGCCTTCCGAATCTCAGCTCCTTTGTCTTGCAGAAAATCCACCACATCTGGGAAATAACTCAAAAGTTCTGGTAGTTAGTTAAGGGAGAAGCTTATAAAATATACATATATATTTGATCATACAGCCAGTTCCAAAATCTGGCACTGTCCTGCTGTATGCTGCCTGGACCATGAGTCCTCATTTTGTCCGGCATATCCATACTATAGACATTCCCTGCCTGTGGTCACTTAGAAGCTCTCCAAGTTGTCATATCCACTGCCTAAAAATAGAAACTCTAAATTTGGTCTTTTTCAAATATTAAGACCACTGAAAGACTGAGAAAGACGTATCAGGCTTATTTGGTATGTTAAAAATGTATAGGAAATATTGTTAAATATAAACTGGTGGTTAATTTTGTGTTTATGTACAAACACAAAATTATGTATGTATATGTATATACAATATACATATATATTTTTTCTAATACAAAATATTGGTCTGTCTTAGTATATGTTGTCAGTAATAACTTTAATCCATCTCAGAAAGTGTTTTCATAACTGGCTAAATGCAAAATTTGTCCTTTAAAGAAAGCAGTAGAAAAGGCTAGCAAGTTCTCTTGAATTCAAATTTCTGATGACTTTGGAGGTTAAATATCATTGGACTAGAAACAAACTTCCAGGACTTTAATTAGAAAGCTAACTTGTCCGTGAGTATTGCTAACCTAACTTCAAACAGAACAGAAACGAGTTACATGTAATCGAGTTGATTTGTTATGGCTTTTTGTTTGAAACATCGCTGGTTCTTTCTGCATTCTTTTTTCCAGAAGTCAAGAAAATCATTTTCTGTCTTTTGAGCTATTTGTAGCTTTCAGCAATGTATGTACTTAAGAGCAAAATCTAAAATATTTTTTTCTCTCTCCTTGATTTTTCCAAAATTTGGAAACCACTTTTAAGTATTCTTAATTACTGTCAATACAGTTATTTGCATAAGTTCAATAAGAATCTGTCTTGTGGGTGGGGTGCGGTGGCTCTTGCCTATAATTCTAGCATTCTGGGAGGCTGAGGTGGGTGGATTGCCTGAGCTCATGGGTTCGAGATCCAGCCTGAGCCAGAGTGAGACCTCGTCTCTAAAAATAACCAGGCTCTGTGGCAGGATTCTTTAGTCCCAGCTACTCAGGAAGCTGAGGCAAGAGAATTACTTGAACCCAAAAGTTTGAGGTTGCTGTGAACTATGATGCTAGAGTACTCCACTGATAAAGTGACAAAATGAGACTCCATCTCAAAAAAAAAATTCTGTTTTGTTTTATAGGATACATTGAAAGGCACTAATTATTTTACCAAGGCTTTGACTGGAATAACATTTTCAGAGAGTGTCCAGAGCACATTAAGTAATTAAGGTTTATTTTATAAGGCCAATAAAAAAAATCCCATTAGAAACACTGTGCAGATACGTCATCAATTACATTTCCTGATCAATTTGTGATGAGTAAAGAATGTCACTTTCTGACAGGTCCAGGGGTCATGATTTGCTTTGGGACTTTGAGAGAAGAGGAATTTACCCAATGCATTCAGGTGTCTAATGACACAGATAAAATCTGGGCTCATGGAAGGCTTTCAGATCTAACCTAAGATTCCTTATAAAATGTTCCAGCAAGGGCGGTGCCTGTGGCTCAGTGAGTAGGGCACCGGCCCCATATACCAAAGGTGGTGGTTTGAACCCAGCCCTAGCCAAACTGCAACAACACAAAAATAGCCTTTGGATCAGTTCTTTGGAGACTCTTCATGGCGGATGCCTGTAGTCCCAGCTACTCAGGAGGCTGAGAAAAGAGAATTGCCTAAGCCCAAGAGCTGGAGGTTGCTGTGAGCTGTGACACCACAGCACTCTACCAAGGGCAACAAAGTGAGACTCTGTCTCAAAAGAAAATAAAAATAAAAGGTTCCAGCAAAGCTAATTTTAAAAGGGAGAAAAGTCTAAATGGCTAATAATTATTCTTCCTGCACTATATGCAAATAATATCACCCAGTTTACTAAAAGTACAGTTTATTTTGGCAATTAAATTAGTTCTGCTATAATTTATTTTTGTAAAGAGAAAAATTAGAGAGATAAAAGTGGTTCAAAGGAAGAAAACTACAGCCCACCTGCATTAAATTCCAGCCTTGTCTGCAATGCCAACTCATAAAATGAGATATAGATGTTTAACTAAACTGATCTGTTAAATGGGACTGAGAGAATGGCCAAAGAATATAGAATTATATACAGTAGTTATATTTGCTCTGAAGCCTTATGCTTCAACAAAGGTCACCTGTTTGCTATACTGGAAAAATTTGTAAAGTATTAAATACTATCTGCTGTGTCTATATAGATACCTCAGGAGAAATTGGAACCTGAATAAAAATTTCCCAGTAAGTAGTGTGGCTGCAACATGGCCTTATAAGTGGCACCACACCCAACTGATGTTCAGGAATATTCACTTGAATTGCCCTGAACTTTGGATAAGTTCTGTGGAGACTCTTCAAACTGGGTATTATTTTAACAACTGTGCTAAGACTATAAATAAGAATACTAATGTTCTCGTTGTGTGAAGCTTAGCCTCAAAATCCAGAACTTGTAGATATTTGTAGGTGACTGCTAAATGGTTTCAATTTCTTACCCTGGACCCAACTTGACTTTGTCCTTGTCAGTATATGGAAGCCAGAAAGCCACAAACAAGGTGGCTGAGGTCATGCAGAAGCCAGATGAAAGCTCTGGATATTTTTATGAAAGATTCTGTGAAACATACAGACTGCCCAAACCATTGCATGAAGCCATGGCAAGGGGGGTGGGTGGGAGAAAAAAGCCAACTGAATAGAAATCTGACCAACCAAAAGCCTTAAAGAAACTAAAGTAAAAACTGCAGGCAACTCTGGTTCAAAAGACCTGGCTAAGCCTTTTGAATTGTACATATCAGAAAGAAATAGAACAGCTGAGGGAATGTTCACCCAGAATGTAGACTCTTGGGCAAGACCAACTGGCTTACCTCTCTAAACAACTTGGTGGGGTCTTGAAAGGATGATCCCTGTACCTAAGAACACTTGTAGACACTACCATGCTGGTGTAGGAGGCTGATAAGTTGACTTTGGGGTAAAACGGAAGAGTGCTGATACCATACAAAATCATCACTCTTAAGAACACAAAAGGTCACCATTGGTTGACCAACTCATTCCTCATCGAATATCAAAGCTTTCTGTGTAAAAACCCAAGATTGGTTATAGAGGTTGTATGCATGAGGCCATGCTCTTAGCATAGAAGAAAAAAGAAAATCAAGAAGCTTCTGGAGAGATATGGCTACATTCCCCTTGCCAAGATAATCATCTAACATTGTATGACATGCAACCAACACAATGTTAAATAGGGAATATCTCTGCTGCCTAAAATTTAGTTCTACAAAAGCCCCTTTTGAAGATGTGCAAATGTACTATACTGAGTTGTCCAGGTACGGTGGAAACCAGTACTTACTATTGTGGTCTGCGTGTACTTGGGATAAGTGGAAGCCTTCCCTACCAAGATAAGGAAGGCTCATGTTGCTCAGAGAAATCATGCTATGGTTTTGGTTGCCACTCTGGTTTGGATCTGACAATGGATTAGCCTTCATCACAGAGACAGTGCAAATGACACCCAAAGCCTTGAATATCACCTAGAATCTACACATGGCATATAGGCCTCAAACCTCAGACAGGGTAGAGTATATGAATAGAACCATAAAAGCAGGAATCAGTAAACTCTGCCAGGAAGCAAACTTAATTGGGTACAGGCCTTGCTACTGGTCTTATTCAATATTAAATGTACCCCTTCTAAGAGGTCAAGGTACTCCCCTTATGGGTGAATATAAAATAGTTCTCCATCAGTCCTCGGCAATTTACCAGGGACTCCGAAAAGAACTGGGAGCGTGAATGGAACCCGGTAGTTAGAAGCCCTAGTAAGAGAAGCAAAGATCTCCGCTTGGGTAATTAACGGTGTTCTATTTAGTCTTTTGTGTCTCTCCATCCTTTCTCTCCAGGGGATCAAGTCTAGGTCAAGGATTTGTCCCTGGTTCCCCTCAAACCAAGGTACAAGGGACCCCACACCATCATCCTGATCACATTCACAGCAGCGAAGGCAGAAGGGATCCTCGCCTGGATCCATCACAGCAGGCTGAAAAACCCTTCGCTGCCCCGTGGGAAGCAAAAACAGATCCAGCCAACCCCTGCAAGGTAAGTTTTGAGGTGGTCAACCTTCCCTGCTCCAGCCACATACTGGGAGATGGCTGGTCAATGTATGGCTCTAGCCCCAGGAAATTCCTCACAGGACTTGTCTTAATTGGTCTTTGGACTTTGGGAAAGAGGGAGGAGGAATATGATCTTCCCCACACCACTAACACAGGACAAAAGGTGACTCTTTTATAGCTTTTATGAATGCAAAGGCACCCACAAGGTAACTTGTACTCATAATCTGATTTAATATTCATTATGTGACACAGAGAAAGGTGAAAACCCATATGTACATTACAACCCACGGAGTCCACCACCACGGTACAATTAAGGCCTGGTTAGAGGACTTGAGAGGAGTCTCAGTCCCTGAAATCTGAGTCCTGGTCCAGACCAGGGAAATAGAAATCCCAGCCAAGTGACTCTGAAATTTAAAGCCTGCAGCACCATGCAAAGGTGCTACAGTGGCAGGAACTAGGAAAGAAACTATAGGGCACATCAGAAACACCTCTGTGCCTTAGATTTTAGCAAAGTGGTATGAGGTCAAATGTGAAAGGTGAAAATGTATGATAGAAGGCACCTAAGACAATGAGAGCTGTAGCAAAAGAAATATCGTGCTCAGAAAAGAGTAGTGGGGACAGATTGCTCTATAGATTTGTGTACCTCCTGGAGCTAGTGGCTTTCTCACTATGTACAAATATATATATTTGTGTGCATGTATATAATAAAAAGGATAGTCATTAAAACATTTACCTTCATTCCAGGACAGAGGATTCCTTCCCACTGGCCTTTGTTTCTTTATATGATATTATTTGATTGTGTTAGTGTGTATCTATCATTTATATTTTAAGCAAACACATAAAGAAAGTAAAACAATAATTAAAAAGTAAGCAATTTTATTGGAGAGTAGAGAAGAAATAGCAACCTCTCTAGTTAAATGCGTCCAAATTAGCACTTTCTTCTTTCAGGTCTCAGTGTAGTCTTAATTCCACTTAAGAATGCTTTTGTAATTATTTTTATTGGGTTTGGAATTATGGCACCCTGACACTTTGGTCATCACTCTCCTGAAAACCATTTTTATTTTCATAAATAAATGTTGGCTTTATTTGCAATTCCACATTCCATGTTCTCATATAGGAAGATTAACTCCCTGCCCATATCTCTTTTTTTTAAATCTATAGTCCAGGTTTGGTGCTCGTAGCTCAGCAGTTAGGGTGCTGGCCACATGCACTGGGGCTGGCAGGTTTGAACCCAGCCTGGGCCTGCTAAATACAATGACAACTATAACTGAAAAAATAGCTGGGCATTATGGTGGGCACCTATAGTCCCAGCTACTTGGGAGGCTGAGGCAAGAGAATTGCTTAAGCCAAAGAGTTTGAGGTTGCTATGAGCTGTGACGCCATGACACTCTACTGAGGGCAACATAGTTAGACTCTGTCTCAAAATAAATAAATAAATAAATAAAATCTATAGTCCAATCATGTACAAGTATGAGAGGATAACTTAATATCATTGATCTCCAATTTAATTTCACAATTCTAAAACTATAGATCTAAATGCTTAAGAAAAAATGCCGATGTTACCAGACAAAGAGGGGTCAACTGCCTGTCTCTGTCCAGCCAATATGAACAGAAAGGATATAGGTCCAGCTAGCTTTATTGTCAGAAGGATAGCAATTCTGCAGCATAGTGAGAGTAGCCTCTCCAAGACTGTTCTGCCCTTCTATTTTTCCAAACTACAGTTTTATACATAAAAGCTCAAAGCAAAAACAATATCAGCCCCTATCTTAAATAACCACAATTAGCTCTTGCCTTAAACAAACAATAACCTGTGTAACTCATGACCTTTAATAAATAGTAATCCACACAACCCATGATCCCAAACAACATTTCGAATTCAAAAGTGAATCTCCTAAATCAATTGCCCTAAACTACCCAAGATATACACTTTTAGGTTAAGTGAAATTTACAAAACAACAAGGAAGGAAGCCATGAGGGGAAGGTCATTAGGACTTCAACTGGCCAAGACCAGCTGTGTCATCTTGGCCCTGGCCTGACTGACCCCATCTGATTCTCACTACACACACTCTCACTGATGCTCATGTCTATTTAGAGAAAATATGTAATTTTGGGTTAACCTTCATTGTTCAGAGTCATAATACCATAAAGATATCTGACTCACATCTTTAGGGCTAAACACATAACCTTTCATTGAATCTCAAGTGAGCAGTACCATGCAATCAGGGCTGCAACGAGTTTATTTGCTTGGTTGTTTTGGTTGTTGTTTTACAGCACATTCGTGGCCAGTTTTACTGTTCCAAACATCTTCAGGAGACATTCTTTTAAATAAAATTGATTGCTGTATGGTTATTTAAGTTATCTAGCTATTAGATCTATTTAAAAATTTTGCCGAGGAAACACTATTTTAGCAAAATTAAATAGAGAAAATTGTGCCAAACATGCAGCAATAATTTATTTTGCAAAACAAAAAGCGTATAACTGCTCTCTAATTACTAGCCTTTGAGGCATTTACAGCTAAATTAAAATCATCATTAGCTGTTAAGTGTGTTTGTTTTCATTAGTTCTTGTTTTATGAGGTTTCAGGCAGAAGTAATTTTATGGCATTATTAATGAATTTAATGTTAAGTGGGGGGAAAAAAAAAAAAAAAACTTTTGTTACCTGACAAGGAGCAACTCTGGAATTACCAGTTTAAATTTTGTCAAAAGTTAGAGGGATTCTTCCTAACGTATTTGCTAGGTATTAAAAATAATTATATTTTTTAAAAAGTATCTTCAAAACTAGTACAAAGAGAAAAAAGAAAACACCAGCCTTAGCTTAACCACTATGGCTGAATAACATAGTTATAAGTGGAAAACCACGGAGTTTGACTATAGTCCTGTTCAAAACCATATTTCACCACTCTGTCAATTTAGACCAGTAACTTAGTCAACTATACTCAGTTCTTCATCTATAAAAAAATAGAAATATTAACTTTTCCCCCAAATAATAGTTTTAAAGATTAAATAAACTAGTGAATGTTAAGTAGCATAAAGTCTTTGATATACGCACGCAGTAAGAGTTAATCTCCTTTTTCTCTCCTTTCCACATTCTCTAGTGTTCTAAAGATACTAGAAAAATAATTCCAAGCACATATCCAAAGACAAACTGAGGGATTTAGCATATGCGTGTTATTATTGCACTTGAATTTTGGACAGAGAAATAATACAAGTGTATGTGAGCTTCCTGTTTTAAACAGGTAGTAACACACAAAAGGGATGTTTTTAATGATTTATCAGTGGGAAGATGATGCTCTTTAAATATCATTTTATAATTTTCAGAGGGGACTTGCAAAGATCAATCCTCTCTGTTACAGTTTGGTACCCAAACCCGGTGATTAAACTCAACTGCTTCATGGATCCAGATGTTAAGATCTACATGAAGGGAATTCAAATGTAAAGAAGAAGCAAAACTAAAAACAGAAGGACATGAGGAGGTGGCCATCACTGCATTTATGTGACTCCAACACCATCAAACTTTAGAAATGTGGTGTCTTTGACTCCCTTAAATCGACTCTTATTCATCAAAGGTTAATCCTCAAAAAGTAGATATCATATTGAATATTTATTGTTTATTCTAAATATATTTGCAGTCTAGTAACTTAAATTTCAACCATTGCTATGTTATGGCGAAAACATGGATTTTTGTGTACAGTAATGAGATGAAATTTTGATGTTAGCAACATTTTCTCTTTGAGTCATCTAACTCCTCTGAAAACTGCAGTCAATTTCATTATAAAATTATACCTGCTTCCCAACGTTCAAGCAAAGGAAAAAAAATAATAAAGAGAAAAAAATGCACTGTTTGTATTAATATTATTTTTACCTACTTATTTGGGGGAAGAGTTACATGGTTAGGAAATGATCAGAAAGAGATTTTAGGTAGGAAAATGTCTCAATATTTTGGCATGAAAGATGAATTGCGGTTCATATTTAGAGAATGCATCAGGATATGAAAGGTTCCTGCAAGTTTTGTAGGACCAGTACTTGTTTGCAAACTGGCCAGGGTAAAATTAATGACAGATGGAAACCATTTTATAGCCCCATTGGCATTCACTCTGAAATGATACCACTGCATTTTGGATGAGAAATGTTGAAAAGCAGCTCTCCATCATAAGCTCTGGGCAGATTTTTCATTAAGCTGTTTTTCATAAACTTTTTCTTAAAGTTTTCCCCCTCATTTTGAAAGCCACAAGCATTTAGGCTGTTATAGGAGCGTACAGAGTAGAAGTGTGTTGTTTGGATAAAAATGCATTACCGGGAGCATATAGGCATTGCGTTTACTCACACGCCACATACCTATTGCTTGATAGAGTTTGCTTCTGGTGTAACTCAAGAGCTGCAGTTCAGAAATCTCAAGCCATTAAACATTTGAGCCACAAAAGCTATCTGAATTTAAAAACAACAACAAGGATTTGGACTAGAGACCAGAAGACTTGCGATTACAAAGTTACTTTTCGTTTCCAAATAAGAGTAATGGTTTTTTAAAAGTTATAAGTGTGTAGCTATAAAACCTAAATATCACTGAGATAATCCATCATTTGATTCGCAAATCCAGCATTTTGCGAAATTCCAATCCATCACCAGGACACAAGGATTAGCCCATTGACTCTTCTACAAATTCATTATATGTGTATCACCCATTTTCATGAGCATAAAATTGAAATAAGGTAGCAAAAAATCACCAAATCCAAATAAATTTCATAACACTTCCAAACAGATGGCAAACGCCAACTGAGCTCTAGCATCTCAAAGGAAGCACTGTTTTGTTTCTCTGACATGTGACACAAAGGGCCAGGAAGGCTTAATTATCCACCCAGATCATGTTCTGCCCCTAAGCAGTCTATATAGTGCAAACTGGTTTCACTAACAAATGCTCAATTCACACTTACACAAAATTACCCAATTCCACTTCAAAAACTTTCCTAGATAAATGACTTTATTGACAAGTCTCCATTGATATTTGTGACTTGCTAGATTCAATAATGTAGAGTCTAATTATGTTAGAGCATTTCCTATAATATCCTTGCAAAAGTTCTTTACCTTTTAGATTCAATTTTTTTAAACCATGGATAAATTGGCTTGTCCCTCACTGATTTATTGTAAAGTATTCTAAAATAATAGTAACAGAAAGAGTACATTTTTTCCCGTTAACTTTTTCAACTTTTGGAGGTAGGCATGACCATTCCTAGTCTGTAATTAAGCTTGCCACAGGTTTGAGAGAGGTTAAAGACTCCAAGAGGAAGAATATTGTAACCCCAAACTTTCATGGGGTGTACACAAAAATCCATATAATAAGAATGGTTGAAATTTAATTTTTTCACTCTAGAAATATTTTATATCACTGACATCCAAGATGATGTCATTCCAAGGGTTAACCGTGATGAAGATAGGGTTGATTTTTGGACATCTTGGTCACTATATTTATAAAGTGTAAAGTCACTTGATCACATTGGAGCCATAGAAATGCAGTGATTCAGCCTCAGCCACCTTCTAATTCCTTTTTTGTGTCTTCTTTTCATTTCTACTATCTCCCATTAGCTTTAAAATCTGGACCCAATTCTAAATTTTAATAGTGTAATTAAGTTTTAATAGAAAATGATGACAATGCAATACTGTCAGCTATACAATTAAAAAAAATCTAGAACTGTCTTCTGCTCCTAAATCAACAAGAGTATCATCCTTGATGATTATAATTATAATCTCTGAAATATTTTTAGTATTTTGAAAACCAAGTGAAAATCCCTGAATTATTTTTTTAATTGTAATACTTAATTGATATCTCATGTATGATTTGGTTTGGTAACTCCTTAAGAGAATACTAACAATAAGAAAAATTTGGCTCAGTGCCTATGGCTCAACGGGCTAAGGCGCCAGCCACGTACACCTGAGCTGGCGGGTTCGAATCCAGCCTGGGCCTGCCAAACAATAATGATGGCTGCAACCAAAAAAAAAAAGAAAAATTTTACTCTAATTACCTAACTAATGTATTTCTCCCCTCCAACTTACCACAGAAAATAAAAACAATGAGACTTTTCTTAGCCATGAAACAAGGACGTGAAAATGGGACCCCTTTCGGCACTTGTTCTAAATAGTCACATCAGTAAAGAATGAACTGAAGCAAGATGTTGTAATCTGGTGATTTTATATTCTCTAGACATAAAATACAAATTGAAATAATCTTGTGAAAATTAATCACAATAAATGGTACTACATTTTTATGGTAATTACCTCCTACCTCAGAATAACTTTTGAAATCTTGGTTTTGCATCAGAGCCTTTCAACTCCAGAAGGAAATCTTGTCCTCAAAACTAATGTGTAATAGAAGAAAATTTCATAGCAGTATGTTACAGACAGAATTAGCCATGCAGACCACATATGCTAGTTTCTATGTATATCAGAAGATTTAGAAACAATAATTTTAGAGCATTTGGAAGAATATAAAATATAAAACTATAATATTTTCTATAATTAAATTGTATTTGCTGAATTAATAAGGAGACTTAGTCATGGTCAAATGACAATGTTTTGTTAAATTGGCATAAGAATCAAGATTTAATGAATAATTTTAAAAATTAGAATTGTTTTATCTAACGGAGTTTTCTTAGGTCTATTTTTCACTAATGCAAATTATCCTGGCAAAACACTGTTGATTTTTAAGTAATAGTTCACATAGATAGAGATATGCCTCATTTATCTATCAGATTCCATATCTTAAAATAATCAGCAAGGCTTAATGTAATGGTAATAGGCAACTTTGGTTTTCCATGCGTCATCTCATTTTATTTTCTCAAGAAATCTATGGGGTTGGCTCTATGGCTCCCAACTACATTTTAAAAATGAAATGTCTGACACAGAGACATGAAGTCAATTGTTAGTTTTATCAACAAGATGTAGAGGTGGGATTTATATCATGTTGCACGTTGGAAGATACAAGACCTAGCAATTAAAATTCCTATGCCTGCCCTTTATTTTGTATTCTTTCATTTGATTTTATTTGTGATACTTTTTAAATTATAGAAATGTAGAAAATTAATGTAACAGCCACCTCTGTCACCTAACTCTGATTTCACAGATAATGATATTTTGTTTCAGATCCTGTTTTTGCTGCCGTTCATGTTTTATTGTTTCCCTTTGGAAGTAAAATATAATAAATAGAGCTAAGCCAAGCAGCACCAGGAAATGAACCATGTGGGGCTGCTCATCTTTTGCTTCTTTGTTTCCACACTTATAATCTCTGCTTGTTGCCTAGACCTTTTCTCCTGGACTACATCAACAAACTCATGTGCTGTCTCCCTTGCTCCTGTCTGTCTTTGATCAAGTGTAATGCTTATACAACTGGTATGATAATGTTCTCCAAACATTGCATTCCTCATGTCAGCCTCCTTTTCAAGATTATACAGACCCTCATTGTTATCCATGTTATCAAAAATTTGGCACTCAAAGCCCCCGGTCAGTAGGGTCTTCCTTTTTTCCAAGTCCTTTCCACCTATAGACAATCCCTTCCCCCTTACACCTTCCAACTTCCCATTACTCACAATCTTCATCTGGTTCTGCAGTTGGGTTTTTGACCAATCCCTCCTCTGGGCTTTCTTGTCAAAGTAATTAATAATATGCCTCCTTCAGGAAGTATTATCTACTTAACTACATTGCTTCCCTTCTGAGTACGGCTTTAGTATTCATGAGTTTAGTTATTTATAAATACCATTTAACATTATTCTTGGTTCTGATACCTGTCGGTCCAAGATGGTGGCCTGAGAACATTCATAGGCCTCCTGTCTCTTAAAAAATGCCATTAAAATGAAATTAAAGATGTACAAAAGTCATATGCCCATAAGAGCAAGAAAATAGAATTGAAGGCCAACCGTTGACTAACGTTAGTAATATAATTCTGAAAGACAAAGAACAGAGGTGTGTGTGTGGTGACAAGGGAAACAAAGCAGAAATAACCACAGAATAAACAGAGGCTATTTTAAAAAGCGATATCTGGGGCAATTTTCCTGAGGGCTCCTGGAAGAGCCCCTACCCTGAGTCAGCAAGTGCCCAAGAGGGGAACTGCCCGTAAGGCCGTAAGTGGAGTATTCACTTGGTAACAACCTCAATTTGTGAGTCCCACCCAAGGCCTCAAGAGCGCAGCATGACTGTGAGCTTGAAGTTTAGACCATGAGAGAAAAACTGGAGAAACACCCTCTAAACTTTATGAGTAAATCTTCCTAGAAAAAGCTAGGATTCTATTGCGTTTACCCGGACAGCGTACGGGTCTTCTCATTCTGATTTGAGGTCTCTCTGCTCACCGTCATATCGTACGGTGAAACAAACCAATTGATAGAGTCACCGTGTATCCAAAGAGTTGAAGATTTTGCAGCAATAAAATAAGAACACAATTTTATGACCAAGGGAAAAATCAAAGAATAAAAAACGGCTTTTAGAAATTCAAAACATGACTGACAGGAATTAAAAATGTTATTATGGCAGTGTTTGGAGATAGCAATGAAGCTTTCTCTCAGATTTTAAACACGAAAATGCAGATTGAAAATATAAAAGGAAATTGAGCTCTGTGAGGCAAAGTTGAGTGAAAAGGGAATTGAGAGATGTATCAAAGAAATGAGATAAAGGCCTTCAGATTAAAAGGCTGCTGGAGAACTAAACAGAATAGAAAATAAAATCCATTTTTAGAAGTATTTTTGTGAAATTTTAGATCTCCAAGGATAAAGAGTAGATTCTAAAAGCTTCTGGTAAGAAAATGTCCAGACAAAATAAAATTTTTTATACAGAAGAATACTCACACAGACACCCAAGTTCTCAGCCTCCACACTGATGCCAGAAGGTGATAGTATAATGCTTCATAGAAAGAGAAGATGTTACTGCTCTCTTCATGTTTTTTTTTTCTCTCTCTCTTTTTTTTTTTTTGCAATTTTGCCTGGGGCTGGGCTTGAACCTGCCACCACCAGTATATGGGGCTGGCCCCCTACTCCTTGAGGCACAGGTGCCACTCTGTCTTCATGGTTTATAGAGTTTATGGGACCTTGTATGTGGTTAATACAGGAGAACCCCCCTGTATGTTGACCACCCAAGGGACTGTAGCCAACTGGTCAGCATGTGGAGGTGGTCAATGTGAGGAATGAGGCATATTGTACCAACACGTACCTGTGGTACATGTGGAATGTCTGGTCTATGAAAGTTAGGTCGATTTAAGGAGATGGCCAATGGGGGAAGTGGCCAACTGTGGAGGCTTTGCTGTATTTGTTACCTTGATCGAGGATATGAAGATGAATGAAATCTCTCCAACCAGGTGTAACCCTTTGGCTCCTCTACCAATCACGCCACCACATTTATTAGTTGGATTTGGAATAGCTCACCATGTGGCACCATTGACTTCCCTCATTTGGACAAGATTTTTAAAACTTACCAGTGTATCTTGGGGAATTTTTCCCTTTTATATAGAGATGGATCTTGATCTTCCCCCAAACCCCAGCTTTTTTGGTGATAGAATTCCCATGCAATAGAATTCTCCCATTCAAAGTATACAATTCAATAATTTTAAGTATAATCACAGCTAGGTGTGAGTAGGTATAACTGTCACCACCAATTTTAAAACATTTTCATCACCTCAAAAAGAAACCCCATATGGTTTCGTTAATATGCTCCTATATCCCCAGGTCCTCCCATACCAGCCCTAGACAAATAGTATCTACTTTCTGTAGAATAAGTTTTGCTTATTCATATGAATGGAATCATACAATATCACCTCTGTGACTGATTGCTTTTGTTTAGCATAATGTTTTCAAGATTCATCTGACTTACACCACATATCAGCAATATTTTTCTTTTATGATTGTGTAATATTCCATTGTAGGAATATGCCACATTTTGTTTACCCATCTACAAGTTGAACATTTAGATTGCTTTTATGTTTTAGCTATTGTTTGAATATGCTGCTATTAATATTCATGTGCAAGTTTTTGTGTGGACATATGATTTTTTTGTGTGTGTGCGTACCTAGGAGAGAATTGCTAGGTCACAAGGCAACTCTGAATTTCATTATTTGAACAACTGGCACAATCTTTCTCAAAGCACTTTCCCCATTTTGCATTCCCTCAGCGGGGTCAGTGTGTGAGAGTTTCTGTATTTGCCCCTCCTCGCTGACACCAGACCTTTTGAATCTAGCAGTCCTAGTGGGGTGATGGTCACTGTGGTTTTCATTTGCACTGGTGAGTAATGACGTGAAGCACCTTTTCATGTGTTTGTTGGTCATTTGTATATCTTCCCTAGAGAAATGTCTACTTTGGTCCTTTGTCCATTTTTAACTTGGGTTATTTCTCTTTTCATTAATGAGTTGTAAGAGTTTATATGGCCTGACCTGATATCTTTGGGTATCATTACCCAGCACACTACAGCATCCAATTCCGAGACTTTTCTTTTTTTGTTATGGTCTTATCCTATCACCTTTTCTTGCTGTTAACCGTGTGCATGTACACGTGTGGGGGCAGAGTCTCTAATGTTGTGCCAGTCTATTTAATAAGAAATTCTGTAGATCTTTGATACATATTCATGAATGACGTTATCTTGACGTCTTCTTGAACCCACAAGTTTCTATAGGCAGAAATGATTAAAAGTCTTGATACTTTCCCAAATCATATTTCAGCATGGAGTCCTGCATTTGTTGAGCACATCATCATCTCACAAGTTAATTGCCTACCAATGAATTGTTATTCATAACTAACATAAATTTTCTCATTCATAACTATGAGAAAATTTACCCTGGTTGGACAATGCCTGATGTTCTTATTAATTGTGTTTAAAAATTTACCACAAGCTCATACAGTAGACACACTTCTGTCCTATATCAAGTTAATTTAAATCTGTCCTGTGCCTATCATCACACATTCTTAAATTTTTTAGTGTTACCTATTGCCACCAAGGCAAGGCAGTCATTTATTTTTGTGGTCACTTTTCACTAACAAACAAACACACACACATATACTGTACAATAAAATTTGCCTTACATATAATAAGGCAAATAATATATATAATATCCATAATTTGCACACTGAGGGGTATAGAATTAAAAAGCTCCGAAGAGCTGTGGATGTGACACTTTAGGTTTACTCACTCACTCTTCTTATACTTTAAACAGTCACATACCAAGGGTGGGGATCAGGGATGGTTTGTTTTCATTGGTCCCTGCCACCCCCTTCATTAGTTTGCAACTACTAGTGATTTTCATCTGTATGGTATCCTCACAGCCTGTGCAATTCAAAAGTTTCAACTGGCAAAATTATTCATTGGCACATGTCATATTCCTTTGAATTTTCTCTAAAATACTCAACATTACAGTTTTAAAAATCTATTCACCTTAAATATTGTCTTAATAAACAACTGCAAACAGTGAGCAATAACGTTGCCTTTCTTTCCATCATTCAGAGACATTTAGTCATTGGAGATTGTCAATGGGAGAGTGACCAAGTTGGTGAGGTTCTCAAGATCAATAAGAATAGTTGAAGGATGTGGGATAAGATTATCCAAAGAGATTTGAAAACTCCTCAAATAGCAAAAGTACTTCCATATGGAGAAATCATTATAGCTTGTTAGCTTAACCACAGAGGGTAGAACTAGGACAGACAAATATAACTTTTAAAGAATTCAGTTCAAAGAAGAACTTTCTAAGAATTGGAACTGAACATTCTTGGAATCGGATGCCATGATAAGGAGTGAATTTTATCGACTTGAATGTTTCAAGTTGAATTGGGTCAATCACCTTTCATCAGATAACGGTGGTGCCGAGGAAGTGTTAGGATGTTAGAATAGACATCCTTCCTGGTTTTTTTCATACTGTAGATTCTATTCTAAGTTCATACATGCTATAAAACATTTAGGACTTAATTTAATAATTACCAGAGGGCTGAATGTTATTCCTTTGTAATGACATTAAAATTTTACTATAGCAAGAAATATTAGAATTTATAATCTAATCTCCTGGTCCTTTCTGAATTTAGATGTTATTGGTAAGGGGAGCAGTTCAGCCATTAGTCATTCTGGAGAAGCAAAATCGAGCTATTATTGTCTTAAAGTGTTCCTGCAAAATATAATTTTCTCATGATGTTCATCATATAATTAAATTGATTTTTACAAAATATATAGTATATTACCCTTATCAACAAAGGAAATGGTACTGTAGTCTTGACATTTTGTCTTACATACAAATAAGTGCACATTTCAAATTTCTAGATGGTTTTAAAATGATAAGTATAATTCACTGAAAATTGACTCATAAAAGAATAATTTGTATGAAAGCGTGAAAAGTTTATATATAAGCTAATCACACTTTCCTTTATATAATTTTATTTGCCCTGTACTGAAATATGTTATTATTCCATTACTCATGAATACTAAAGGTATGGTCAGTTTCTTTGCTCTTAGAATTTTGCCATATGTAGATTGAGTAATTTAAAAATAGGAATTATCTTTTAAAAGGCTTTTCTTAGAATGCCATAATTATGCATCTATAAATAGATGATAGACACCATTTTGGCACTTTTAGGAATATGGATGCCCTATTTCCAGAAAACTAAGTTCCCCTTATTAGTTGATCTGTGTGTCATGTGTAACAGATGGTATGGAAGGAGAGAGGGAAGAAGATGAATTTTTACATTTAAATCAGTGGAACAATACTTATGAACTGTGGGAATTCATAAAATGAGCTTCAGTTTCCTAAAATCTAATATGAACATAGTAGTACTCACCATACATTAATGTTGTACAATAGTTATAGCAACCTTACATAGCATGTACTATTACACACGTATATGCATTACATATGATGAAATCTTAGCACAGTGCAAGACAAAACTGCAGGAACATTTTCAGTGATTGCTGTTACTACCGTACAGTTGACTTTGAACCATGTGGGTTTTAACTACATGGGTCCACTTGTATGCAAATATTTTTCAATAAATATTTAGGAAAATGTTCTTGAGATTGGAGCCTTGGAAAAGCTCACAGATGAACTGCATGCAGTAGAAATATTAAAAACATTAAGAATACATGTATTAAGAAAAACAAAGACCATGCATTCATAAGACAGATGTAGATACTAGCCTATTTTATTATTTACTCCCATAAAATATACACAAATCTATTGTTAAAAAGCTAATGTTTATCAAAACTCAGGCACAAAAACACAGACCATAACTGGTACCACTTACAGTAGAGAGAGATGTAAACAAGTGGACTGAGGCAGCATTAGTCATAACTGCATACAGTTAAGTGTAGCACATACTGTACCACTGTAATTGCGTGGCCAGCTCTTGTGGCTAACGCAATGAACTCAAGGGTTGTCAGTATCTGCTTAAAAATCTACATAATGCTATTATCTCCATGTGAACACTTTGTCTTTCCAGTAAATTATGTACTGCAGTAGCAAGTGATCTCTCATGGTTCTTGCAGTATGATAAATCTTGAATAACACCATGGAACAAAGTGAAGTGCCACTGGTGAGGCTGGAAATGCTCCTAAAAGTAAAGTTACAATGATGTAAGAAAAAGCTGAATTGCTTGATGTGTACCATAGATTGAGGTCTGCCACTGCAGTTGCCTGCCATTTCAAGATAAATGAATTAAGTATAAGGACAATTGTATAAATGAGAAAATTTGTGGGGCTGTTGCAGGTGAAAAAACCTTACACCTTTTTTCCCAAAATATCTTTTTACGTCTTATTGAAAGTGCAGCATTTATATTAGTGCAGAGTTTTTGTTGGAAAGGCATATCTGTGGTTCCTAATATTTGAGAAAAGGTGAAGCCTTTATATGACAATTTAAAGCAAAAGGAAGGTGAAAGATCTATAAAGAATTTAAAGCCAGCAAAGGATAGTTTGATAGTTCAAAAGAGATTTGGCTTAAAAATATCAAGAGAACAGGAGAAGCAACTTTTGCCAATCAGAAGACAGGAGTCAAGTTCCTAGACACCGTTGAGAAAATCACGAAGGAGGAAGACCATCTGCCTGATTGGGTTTGTAGTGCAGACTAAAGCGCCATGGAAGAAAATCCTGATAGAGAGAGCATCATTGAAGATGCCACCATTGCCACAGAGAAAACCATGAAAGCCATCCAGCCCCAAACAATACTTTTCTACTAGAGGAAATTGTGTTCAGATGTTGTACATGACCCTGCAAGATTTATGGCAAAGCCAAACAATGATATCTTGAAAGAGATGTGGATATAACAAAAAGCTGGGGAATGAAGGGTTTCCAGTGATGGGTGTTGAAGAAATTCAAGTGCTAATAGACACTATCTCAGAGGAATTAATAGGAGATGACTTGATGGAGATGAGGGCATCTGAACCCATGCCAGACCATGAGACGGAAGATACCGAAGTAGCAGTGCCAGTAAACAAAGTGACATTAAGCAATCTGTAGATGGGGTCAGATTTTACAGCTTTTATGACATGGATCCTTCTATGGCATAGGCAGTGAAAGAAAAGAGAATGATGGAAAAGGATTAGTATAGTGTAGAAAGGACAAAGTAACAATGTAAGAAAAAAGCAACAATGTTATTTCCACAAAGTCACAGGGAGTGTCTCCGCTTTCCCATCCCTCCTTCCACCTCTGTTGTGGCAGAGACAGCAAAATAACCCGTCCTGGTCCTCCCCCACTCCTCAGCCTACTCAATGTGCAGACAATGAGATGAAGACTTTTTTGATGATTCACTCTCATTTAATGAATACTAAATACATGTTTCTCTTTCTTATGGTTTTCTTAACAACATTTTCTTTTATCTAGCTTCTCTCTTTTTATAATACATAGAACATATCAAATATGTGTTAATCAACTCTTCATGTTATTGGTAAGGCTTCTTACCATAATAACATAGGCTATTAGTAGTTAGGCTTTGGGGGATTCAGAAGTTACATTCCAATTTTCAACTGTTTTGGGGGGTGGTCAGCACTCTTAACGTCTATATTGTTTGAGGGTCAATTGCAGCTTTTATTGCTACTACTACTATTTTTTTAAAAAAAAACTTTGCAATGGGAGTTGATTTTCTCTGTTATCTGTCTAATCTCATGCCTATTGTACTTCAGCAAGATATTTAAGGCATAAAAGATAACATATTGATTATAGTAATTTTTTTTGACAAATAGGAGTTTTTTGAAATAAATTTTGCTAAAACCCAAATTGATAGTTCAGCTACTTAGTGCTAACTCTGAAAAATTAATCCTATAATGGAAAGTAGTAAAATTTCCCTAAGTCTATATTTCTTTTAGAAATTAGGTAAATATCGCACCCCAAATGCTGGTATTAGTTGACTCTAATATACAGGAAAAAATTATTTTGTGATACTTTATTCTTACTAATGAATTCATGTATAAAATTATTACCATTGTGCAGATGACATGCAATTTATGATTCTTCTTCTTAAGAATTTATAAAATATTAAGATGAAAAAATGCAAACTTATAACTCCATTTAGTTCTCTGCTAGAAGTAGTTAAGAACTACCAGTTCTTTTTGTTCTTCGAGTTTAGCTACTCCGGGTACCATTGTTATTTTACAATTTAACCCATTCTCTTGTATTTCTTATTTTCTTCACATTTCCCATCCATCAGCTAGCCCCTCTTGTTTTTTTTTCTCTCTTTTCTTTTGTCTTACAGTTATGCACTATTGTTCATCTGTTATTTTGTAATGCATATCCCTGCTCCCTGGTGCACCATCTATACCTCACAGAGAAAGCAAGTAGGTTGTGTTGCAACAAACTGAGACACTACTGTGGGAAGAGTTGTCATCTAGATGAAGCTCACAGTCCCACCCATCGTCTTTGAGTGCTTCTTCTTGCCCCAGAGGGTGCCAGAATGATAGAGCTGGCATTATCACACAGCATGGGAACTCAAGGCTGCACTTTCCCTGAAGAGCACAGCAGATTTGGCTACATCTCCCTGGCCTTGACCCTTATTAGTCAAGACTTCACACCCTTCTGTGTTGATGTAGTTCCTTTTCCTCCCTCTCCTGAACAATTTCCCTGAAAGTGCTTGCCAATGTACTCAAGATAGTAAATGCTTTTAGAAAAATTTACACAACCGTGGACTGTGCACAGTAGCTCATGCCTGTAATCCTAGCACTCTGGGAGGCCAAGGAGGGCAAATCACCTGAGCTCAGGAGGTAGCGACTAGCCTGAACATAGGGAGAACCTGTCTCTACTAAAAATAGTAAAAGTAGCTGGGCATTGTGGTGGGCCTTCCAGGTACCTGGGGCTGCAGGTGCCCAACATAACCCCATCTCGTTTTTTCTACCTTTAGTAGAGATGGGGTCTCGCTCTTGCTCAGGCTGGTCTCCAACTATTGAGCTCAAACAATTTACCTGCCTTGCCTTCCCGGAGTACTGGGATTATAGGTGTGAGCCCCGACTCCCAACCCAGCATGACCTAAATTTAATGCTAGTATTTTTGTACCATTCTTATATTATGAAATTCATTTTAATGCTGCATTAATACCTACTATCCCACATTTTATTTCATAAAACCAGCAGTTTCTCCAATTTTAATATGGTTTAGTCTCTGCGGCACTGTCAGCGATTGGTTCTATTTCAATCTTCTTTTCAAAAGTCCTTCCTCCCTTTCATCATCACCGTCGAGTGGACATTCTTCAGCTCATCATTAAGACAAGGCTGTTCTCCAGCATTCCACTCACGGCCCTGAATCATGTCGCCCTATAGCTTCTCTCTGGTTGATTTCCCTTGCTCCCATTAGTAAGTGTGGAGTAAGAGCTGAAATACTCTACAGAGAGAATTTTTTGGAAATTCAGACCTGAGTTCTTTGGTAGGCAGCTCTCTTTGGGTTCGCACATAAAACCAAAATTCAGTAAGTTCACAATCTCCACATGCCCCTACCTCCACTCTTCCAGATTTTATCATCTACTTAGACAACTAAGTGAAAAATTCATAATTTATGCTTTCATAACTCCAAATATGATTTATGTCTTTAGTCCCTTGAGAAAAGTTTATTTATTATAGGATACATAAATTTTAGATTTCTGTTATTTTGAAATCTTAAATTTAAGAAAATGTCAATTCTATCAAAGAAAAAAGTGAGATAAAAGCATTGACAGATTAGAAAGATCTGTCAGTCCAAATGAAAGGACTGGAAAAACTATTACAAGATAATTAGATAACAAGATAACTTAAATGACACTGGCAAAAATTTTAAAAAGGCACTGGCTTCAAATTAACAGTGTTAAATGTGTACTTTTGAAGTTTTCCAAGAATATAAATAGTTAAAAAATTTTCAAGACAGAAAAAATATTTTTTAAAAAAATAGAAGAAAAACTTTCCTGAACCAGAAAGAGACATCAATGGCGGGATTATGTACCAGGAAAACAGAAGAAAAGAAGAAAATGATAGATCTAAGCATATACATTTTAAATTTCAGAGATGAAGATATACTTTTTAGTGTCTAAGCAGCAAACAAAGTTAGAAAGATTTTAAAAAATAGGGGATATGTCTTTTATTACATGTAAAGGTAGAGAATGGTATGCAGCTAATAATATTTATTATGAAAATAGCTAATTTTGGGCGGTGCCTGTGGCTCAGTGGGGAAGGCGCTGGCCCCATATACCAAAGGTGATGGGTTCAAACCCAGCTGTGGCCAAACTGCAACAAAAATATAGCCTGGTGTTGTGGTGGGCGCTTGTGATCCCAGCTTCTCAGGAGGCTGAGGCAAGAGAATTCCCTAAACCCAAGAGCTGGAGGTTGCTGTGAGGTGTGATGCCACAGTATTCTACCAAAGGTGACAAAGTGAGACTCTAAAAAAAAGAAAAGGAAATAGCAAATCTTTACCAATCACTTATTTCCCCCCCAGAACTATTGTCTGAGTCTGTTTAGTATTGCTGAGGCTGGGTAATTCCTAAAGAAAAGAGGTGTGTTGGATGTGCGGTTCTACAGCCTGTACCTGAAGCGTGATGGCGCCGGCTTCTGCTGCTGGTGTCGGCCTCTGCAAACTTGCACTTGCGGAGAAAGGGAAAGAGGGAACAGGAGTGTCACATGACAGGAGAGGGAGCAAGAGAGAGAGAAGGAGGAGAGAGGAAGGGGTGCCGGGCTCTTTCTAACTGGGTTGAGGGGGAAATAGCAGAGCGAGAAATCACTCCACTGCCGTGAGAAAAGCACAGAGACGGTCGCCAGGGATCCAACTCCACGCCCCGAACTCCTCCCTTAGGCCCCAACTCCAACACTGGGGATCAAATTTCACTATGAGATTTGGAGGGGACCAAGATCCACCCGTGTGAGCTCTGCGGTGTACTTACAGACATTATTTCATTTAATCCTCAAAATAACCAGAAGACATGGACATCAGGTCACATTCTACAGACGAGTAAATTGAGACTTAGGGAGGTTAAGAAATGTATTTATTGTCTCAAAAGTAATGATTAGGAAAGTAGGGACTTGACGTCTTCAAATGCCAAACAGTAATCCCAACCGTCATACGGTGGCTTTCAATATGAATTTCACAAACCATCTGCATTAGAATTATAAGGACTCAAATCAGGAATCTGTATTTTAAGGAATAATGCTGGTACTTCTTTTTATGCATAATTCTATACTTCCTGTATGCTATAAGCTTCCGTTACACTAAAATTATAAGCTAGAATTTTATACAGTATGTTATACTCCTCTTTAACAAAAGAAGTCATGACTCAAGTATTGTCACCAATTAGTTGTACAATAGACATCAGTTGAGCAATTTACTCAAATATCTCTCAACAAATTTGTTTCTTGAGAAAAAGAATGACTAAATGTTAACTCCAGTAAGGGTCTCATTTATTCCCCCAAACGAAGCATCTTTAATGGGGAGTCCTCTAAAAGATTTGCTCTCTGCTTTCACAGAAGATAGTCTCACCGCTCCCCACTATGACAGTTGAACATCTCTTTGGCTTGGAAGCAATTATACATAGTAGCAGCAGCAGCAGCAAAAGTTAACAGTAGCCCAGGACTATCTTAGCAGAGCAGCCAGTAGAGATGAAGAGCAGATTGCTGATTCCAGAGTACCTCAGATATTGCCTAGGGACTTCCTAAGTAGAGGTCAAGGTCCTACTGTTATACAGGTAGGGGTTAATGAGCTAGCAAATTAGGATATTAATATTAATGGAGCATCCTTAGTGCCCACAGGCTAATGAAGACTGGGGTCATCTGGGTTATATTAACATCAAACAAAGTAGAATTTTAGGCCAAAAGCATTTACCGGGATAAAGAGAGCAATTTTACTGATTAAAGAAGATACAATCTGTAGTTATTGCCTGGGATGAATAACATAGTATCAAAAATACAGCACATAAAGCTAAATACTACTGAAAACATAAGAAGCAACTGACAAAAATAGAACGTGTCTCAGATTTTGACAAAAGGAGAAAATACTAAATCATTTTATAAAATATGAATATTATAAATAATGAGATTATGCACCAAAATGAGGGATACACACACACACACCCACACACACACACCCATACCTATGTGTATATGAGTATAGACAAAAATGTTGTTGATTCATTGGTAATTAAAAGTAATAATAAAATAAAATAGATTCCAACAAAGGAGAAATTCTCTAAAGGAGAGAAAGTATAGGTCATAATCAATGAGGAAATAAACTGTATATAAAATTAATTACAGAGGATTAAAAATTTCCTAACCACTGTATATAAACAGTATTAGAAAGTATCAGTATTGGAAAAAATACATATTAAAATCCTAAGCGGAACTATTAGGACAATCCCCTTGAAAAGCTTAATGCTAAGCTTTTTAGTATTTAACTTAAGAAAGAAAGCATTCAGTCAATTTTATGTATTAAAGGTAATAATAAAAACAAATATGAATAGTAAATAAGAAAACAATTAGCAATGCTAAAACCTTAATGATTAACAACAAATAAAATAGAATAACTGATGATTAAACCATATGTATTCTTTGTAAAACAAAACGAAATAGTGTGATATAAGAAACAGAAATCACAGATGTAGAAAAAATATAAATTAGTAGATAATTATGATAAAAATATGTAAACTACTATCCTAATAAAAGACACAGCTTTCATGAAATGAATTCCCATTAAAATGCATTATTTTAATTTTCTTTAAAAAATCAATTAAGTTTGATACAACTCTAATAGAACATTTCTATGTTGGTATTTACAAAATCTTCTTACCAGATTACCTCTAAAAAACACTAAACTGAAATTGCTTTATAAATTTTCTAATGTTTTTTCTCTGTGTGTGCAATAACCATGCAAATATAAATATTTAAAATTCCTATTTTTCATTTATTACAACTTTTTATGCTAAAATGACAAGTGCAGGACAATTTTATTTATAAAAATATGCACAAAAACTAAAGTAGAAAATTGAACACAATGATCATGTTCAAAAAAACAAGTAATGATAAGTCAGGACTAGGAGGGGTTTGTAATGAATATAAGAGAATATTATATTAAGAAATCTAATATAATTTACTATTTTAATAGCTTAATTTGGTAAACTATCTTATGAGAATATTATTCTTTCTTAATATATTAAAGAATAGGTTTCAAATCAGTATGCTGTTATAGAATTTAATGTATTTTCCTTAAATGCAGAGGATCACAAATTTTTGATGCTTGGTCTTAAATAATTGAAAAATAACACATTAAAATAGATTGAAAATGTGAAAATATATACATAAAAAATATAACACAAGAAACAAGAAATTTGGAAAACAATATGTAAGATGGAGGTATTTCCAAGACAATTAGAATAGCGTTCTGAAAAGAAAAAAGAAATAAGGTTGATTATTTAAAAATTAACAAATGTTATGAACAGGCAATTCACAAAGAAATGCAAATATTTGGTAGATTATGTTAGGATGTTCAACCTAACTGATATTGAAAACAAAGTTATCGAATAGAAAATGTTTGAAAATACAAGAAACCTGGTGTGACCAGTGTGGTAAGACACACGTGCTCACATGTGCTTTTGATGGAAGCAAAAACCAGCACTTCCAGTAGAGAAATTTTAATATGAAACAAATCTTAATATATGAATTGGGATTTAAACTTTCTGATAACTCCACTAATCTCATTTCTAGAAATTTATTCTAAAGGGAAAACTCATGGATGTAAGTAGCAGTTACCAAGAGTGATCTTCTTACTTCATTTAAGTCCTAACAAGATGCAGTGAGCTCCTCCCCCATTGGCAAGGTAAGAGTCAGTTCCAGGGGCCACAGTTTGCTAAGTCCTTCTCTAACTACACTTCACCTTCTGCTGAGTACTTGCCCAAACCGGCCTTCCAGTCCATCTTCGAATGTGAGTGGCTCAGGAGTATTCACGTTTGAGGATGGGCTGCCCCACCCAGTAGGCAGAGCTTTCAGGATGACACCCTTGTGGACCATGGCTCCAGGGCTCATGGCTGGTGTTGTCTTGGAAGTGAGTAGGGTATGGGTAGCTAACGTTTGTTGAGTAATTGCTGTGTACTAGACACTGTTCTAGGTGTGTCTGACAGATCTTATTGAACATGTAATAAGGTAGGTCTTTCTGCTGTGCTTGTTTTAATCTTTAGGACACTAAGACACAGATAAATCACTCACTGCTCTGCACCCCTTACAACACTGGTACACATCAAAAGATGAATTTGTATATACAAAGTTCATCAAAAGATTAATTTTTTCATAGGTTACTGCTCCTGGAGATATCCCAATTTCACCTAGAGCACCCAGCAGGACCCTTCAGAAGTACACGTATCTCCCTCCTTCTGAATCAAATTCAGACACACGCTCAAAGAGTGGGGAAGGAAGAAAAGGAAATAGAAATCTATTTTTTTTTTCTTGAGACAGAGCCTCAAACTGTCACCCTGGATAGAGTGCTGTGGCATCGCAGCTCACAGCAACCTCCAATTCCTGGGCTCAAGTGAGTCTCCTGCCTCCACCTCCCAAGTAGCTGGGACCACAGGCGCCCACCACAACGCCCGGCCATTTTTTGGGGGGTTGCAGCCGTCATTGTTGCTTGGTGGGCCCGGGCTGGATTTGAACCTGCCAGCTTAGGTGTACGTGGCTGGCGCCTTAGCCTGTTGAGCCACAGGCGCCGAGCCGAGAAATAGAAATCTAGAAAGACTGAGTAGCGAAAACAAAATTGAGCACCAGAGGGAGCAATCAGAGGATAGAGGTGTGAGAGAAACACAAGAAGGTCTTCCTCTGGGCTGACCGTAGGTCCCTCAAACTTGATGGGAAGTGCTGAAAATAACCTCACTATTCCCTGGCCTGGAAGGGAGGGAGACAAGGAAGTGTTACATTTTCTAAGTGTTAAATGAAGACATTTCAGGTCTTCATAAATATTTTCAATACTTGCAGCTTACAGAGAAGAATAATGAGTCTTCTCATAATTTTTGGACATGAGGGAATTTACACGAACCTCTGAGAATTAAACCTTAAATCACCGTAAAATGAATGACAACAGAGATATACAAATTTATACCTGATTTTTGCAGGCCAGCAAGGTTTTACAGTCATATAATACAAATGTATTTACTGGACTATGAGTCCTATGAAATGTGCTTCAGAGCAAAACCACAGCCTCCTATGCTCCCACTTTGGGGAATCACAGGGCACATTAATGTACTAAGTACTTTGAGGCATCCTGCAAAACTCAGACATTTGAGTCCGTGTTTTCTGCACTTATTTGATAATATTGCTCCTTCAGGGCCTGGGAGGCCTTAGTGATTAACACTTAGAAAAAATAGAATGAAAGACTATAGTGGATGGGTGATATTTAACATGCTAGTGCAAACCGACTATTCCCTGGATATCCCAGTATGGTGGAATTAACATGAGTTCCTGAATTAGCTGAAACAGGAATCCCTGGGTCTTGGATCTGCCATTTACTGGCTCTGTGACTCAGTAAGATCTGTGATCCTTGTGGGTATCCCTTTAAGTCCCCAGCACCCTATGAATCGGGCATAAGCAATTTAGCTGGGGGTAATTTTGTGGTATCTGGTTATTTTTAGAATCTGCCTGTTACAGTTGAGCCCTGGTCTGCGTGTGTGTTATGAGGATGGGGAGGGTGCTGTCTACACCTGGGTTTATGACATCTTTTCTCTCCTGCCAGTTCTTCCCCCAAACCGGTATTTTTGTGGTGTGCCTATTACAGAAGGCTCACAGGCCTAGATCAACATCCCCTTTGTACAGAATGCAAGTGGAGGGCAGGAGGTGGGGCTGGACTGGGGCCCTTTGTTGATTTTCTCCTTGTGAGTCTAATGTCGATCTGATCCTGAATGCCAGCTTTAATTCTTAGGGCTACCTCTCCTGCCTCTTCTTTTACTGCCACTTCCATGGAACTGTTTTTTTTTGGGGGGGGGGCACATAAAGCCACATGAGCTCGATTCCGTGCTTTATTTGGTTGAAAGGCTGCACAAGATGGTCGAGGAGGCAAATTAACAAATACAAACACTGGGAGAACACTTGAGCAAGATCACATAACTTTTAATGCAGCGTTTCGTCGCTTCTTCCATTACTGTAATGGAAATTCCTTTAGAGATGTTAGTTTAGTTTATTTAGATTATGTCATTTAAGAGTTTGAAGATAGTTCTAGTTTCACTTAAACTTAGAGCAATGTTTATAAAACTTCTTTGGGCCTTAAAGAAACAGCTGATGTATTTCCAGGGCAGCCAATTTGGAATCAAAGGCAGATCAAGCTCCTCACACCATTTAAATAAATGATTCTCCCATGGGCAGGCTTACTATTGGGAAGATTGCAGCCCGGCTGGTGCTTTTTTGTTTTTAAACTCTGATAATAAAAAGATACACTAGTTGTTTTAGATCACAGAGTGTGTCTAAAACAAATAATTGATTTAACCTCCCCCCTCCCCTAAATCTTGGAACAATAAACCAAGGGTCTTAGCCATATCCTGGTAGGAAGTAAATTTTTTGAGAGTTAAGTTAGTCCTTTTGTAAGAACAAGAACTTTTAAAGTCCCAAGGATACCATTTCACAAATTATTGTGGCAGTTTCCTTAGTGATACCCCAGGGCCCAGAAAGATTTAATGAGCCTTTGAAAGTGCCAAAGTTACTTTCAGGGAGTAACTTATAACTGGGGAATTTAGCTAAACACCAGAAAGTTTCTTTGGATGGCTGTGTAGTTCAAGGCCACATAAAAAAGGATGTATTCCAATATAGCAAAATTCTTCTCTATGAAATAAGCTTTATTTTATCCTATCAAGTACTATTATTGATATTATGTTTCGTATACAATAAAAACAATACATACAGAAAAAAGCTTTTGAAAATGTATTGCTTGACTATATTTACTCTATTGTCTTAAGATCAATATGCATATAAATACATTCTTGCAGGGTTTGAGAGATAGTTTTGAAGGTAATCAAGTTAGTTTTTGTTGAGAGTATTTGTAGTTGGAAATACTATAGAGAAGGAAATAGTTGGGAGTCATGTTCATATACCAGTGTGGTTAGGTTTTGACACCTGCAGAGGTGAGTCTACATTACAAACAGAGCTTCTTAACATTACAAGAATATCCGAAATAGAAATGACTTTCTCTTCAATTATTTCCAACTATCAAAGAATTAAGTAACTTGGAATACTTCTCAGCATTGTGGAGAAAAAATGGCTCGTGTCTTTAAATGGACAGTCAGTACCAAAATGTTATGCCTTCTCAAGGATCACACTGAAGCCCTTGGTATATGTATAAATGCAGAGGAATATACACACACACACAAAAAGGGTGCTAAAAAAATGCACACACATTTTAAAAGATAAAAAACTGTTTAAATGTTTAAAAAAACTGTTTAAAAACTGTATACCAATAATGTTTATCTTGTATCTTGTATCTCTTGTAATTGCAGAAGTCAAATGTGACTTGAGTATTACAATTTTAATACAGTTTCTTCCTTTCATAAAATGTGTAAACATTTTTTGTTACACACATTTCTGTGTATATGTGTGTGTCTCCTCAAAAGGGGAAGGTCTTAAGGTTTGAAATTGAACTATCAGAGTTGATACTTAGGACCTTCTGTGCTCTTTAGAAAAAGTCGATATCCAACATCTTGAAACAAAATGTGATTTGGTGTATTTTATGATCTTGCTTGCTTCTTCATGATTCATATGTCATTTGGGGACTTTTAAAATATAATTTGCAGAAAGATGCTAGTTATTAAAAGTTTTCCTTTTTATACAAGGTAATTTTTGAATCACATATTACAGGTACCTACATTTATCAGTGATTTCTTTGCATTGTTATGGACTGGTCTTCCCAGAAATTTCAACTTACTTCAATACACAAAATGATAATGCTAAGAAAATAGTAGCAGTGTTTACTATCCCCAGTAATACTCTTTTGATTCCAATTATTTTTCTTTAAATGTGATTAATTAACAGAGGAAGCTGAATGCAGCTGTGAGGGAAGCCAGGGGCCATGTGAACCCAACTCTGTGTCCCTGCCAGGGGGCGGGGAATGGGTCAGGAAATGATACCCCGTAGTGAAGGCCCGGGAAGCAAGTCTCTCTGACCTTCTCCTGCCCTCCTCTCTCTCACTCATTCTCCACCAAGGTGAGATACAGAAACCAGAATTCCTCTTCCCCAAGATGGGTCATAGAAAACAGAACCCCCTTTTTCCAACTTAGCTGTAAAGTCTAAAAATATTGCTTCACCCTTTCCCCAGCTCTGGCCTTTCCATGGAGGAGCTGGCCCTGAAGAAATTAAGACCATCCTTGCAGAGGGGCCCTATCCCATCCCCCGGAGGGAGGAACCCTACAGAGAGGCCAGAAGAATCTAGCAGAAGGTTCCTGCTGGGTTTCTTCACTCGTTCTATTAGCATCAGACCATACCCTTTGCATCTGTTAATATTTCTGCACATCTTAATCATATTTCATTGAACCTAAACATACAAATAGGTCATTTCCTCTGTATCTTTGGATCTTTAAAGAATTCCATAAAACTAAGATCAAATACATTTATAAACCTTTTCTGTTAATCTGCTTTTCATCAGTTGGCTTTTTCAGGTACCCATCTGACCCTCTGTGCTTTTTCAGGTACCCATCTGACCCTCCAAGTTCTGAGCTGGTCTTGACCAGAGAGAGCCGCGTGGTGTGGAGGTTTGCATGATGCCAAGTGAAATCTGTGGCGGAGGAGAACTGGACAAATAACCTGTATTTTTCTGTTAAGACAGCTCCAAAACCAGTCTTAACAAGTGAAAGCAAGAACCCAAAGGCTGATGCAAAGTTTCCCTACAAAGTGAATGTGGAAATATTCTGTCAGAGATATTACTCTTAACTTTTAAAACCTATTTGCTCTTCTCTTAGAATTCCTCTAATATGAGGCCGGGCAGTGGCTCATGCCTATAATCCTAGCACTCTGGGAGGCCAAGGTGGGTGGATTGCCTCAGCTCATGGGTTCAAGACCAGCCTGAGCAAGAGTGAAACCCCATTTAAAAAAATCTAGCTGGGTGTTGGGGTGGGCCCCTGTAGTCCCAGCTACTGGGGAGGCTGAGGCAAGAGAATCACATGAGCCTAAGAGTTTGAGGTTGCTGTGAGCTACGACCACATGGTACTCTACTGAGGGCAACAAAGTGAGACTCTGTCTCCATGCCCCCCAAATTCCTCTAATCTGGTGGTTCCTAAATTTTATTCCGTATTAGAATCACCTGGGGAATATTTATGCAACTTGATGCATCTCAAACCAGTTAAACCGGACCCTCTGGAGGAGGAAGCAAGGCATTCATTTTTTTAAAGAACCCTCTTATCACCCCAAACCAAATTCTGCACCTGTTAAACAGTGGCTCCTCATAATCACCCATACCCTTTCCCATTCCTCCCAGTCCCTGGCAAACACTCTCCCCACTTGATGTCTCTCTGAATTTGAGTACGCTAGCTATCTCATATCATAAAGTCATATAATACTTGTCTTTCTGCATTCGGCTTATTTTGCTTAGGATACTGTTTTCAAGGTTGATCCGTGTGGTAGCCTGTGCCACCGTTTTCCCCTTTGCAGAGCTGTGTAGGGTTCCTTTGTACATATGCACCACGCTTTGTTCATCTGTTGATGGACATTGGTGTTGTTTCCTCCTCCCGGCATTATAAATAATGCTGCTGAAACATTGGTGGGCAGACATCTATTCAAGGCCTTATTTTCAATTATTTAGGGTATATACCTAGAAGTGGAATTGCAGGATCATGTGGTAAGTCTGTGTTTAACTTTTTTAGGAACTGCCCTACTGTTTTCTACAGAAGCTGCACCGTGTGACTTTCCCACCAGCAGTGACCAGATTCCAGGTCCTCCACACTGTTGCCATTTGCTTTCTGTGGGTTTAAAACTTATTTTATGTGATAACTATCCTAATGAGTACAAAGTGGTATAATTGCTTTTAGATTTTTGGGTTTGGTTTTAATTATTGCCTTTGAGACCTTAGAACTGTGTTTCTCAAAGTGTGGTCTGTGGAACTCTAGAACAAGCATCAGCCAGGTGCTTTTTACAAACAGGAAATGGAATCCAAATGTGCATTTTAAGATCTCCCACATCTATACACATTACACTTTGGGAAGTACATGGTCTACCTTAGCAACTACTCTTGACATCATCTTCAAGGACTTTACCTTCTCTGTCTTCCTGCTGCACAAACACCACTCTCCTAGAACTCTCAACTAACCAAGCACCTATGTCCACAACTATTTCTTGAACCACTTGCTTGCCAAAGGATTTCCCTTAAAATAACATTAAATTAACAATCCTGACTATTGATTTCACCCACAAGGCTGAAATTTTTCTGCAACACTTAAACAATGATTATGTCTTCCTGGAATTCAGCAGCTGCAGTCACCTCTAATTGTGAATTGGCAGCTGGAACCCTTTCTAAGAAATTATTTCTGACAATGCTCGTTCCTCTCAAGTCAGGTGAGGGCTCCATCTTTTAACTCCTTAGAACACCAGGGCATGACCGCATTGGAGCAATTTTTAAGCTGCACTTTAATTGTTGCCTAGATTGTCTCCAAAATCCAGACAGGGAACAAACTGAAGATGAGCATTTCAAGCACCTAACCCTATTTCTGGCACATAGTAGGTGCCCATTGTGTTTGTTGAATGCCTGAATCCAAGAAATTCAAATACTGCGGCTCTCCAACACTCTGCCCAATGGCTGGGCATTGGTAACAGCAGTTCCCTGTCTCGACCTGCTCCTTGCACGCTGCAAACTGTTCTCTTCCCATGCAACTAGACGGTATCTTTTCTGTGTCGGAGAACCACAGTACAAGTTTTACCTTCCTGAGACAATGATTTCCTTCATACATCTTAATTTCAGTCCCATTTTCCATTAATGAGTGGAAAAGTCAGGTTTATTTTTCATTTTAATTAGTGTGGAAAGTATTTGGGGCTTTTATCATTACCATATAAAATTAATTCTCTAATCTGAGTCTGAAACAATCTCTTCAGCATTTCCAAGACCAGTCCTTCTCGGACTTTGATATACAACAGTATTACCTGGGATCGTGTTGAAACATAGATTCTGAATTAATTCTGCATTTGTAAATCTGGATTGGACAGGGTTTTTATTACATACTCCTGAGAAGTACTTATCTGCTGGGCTGGGGAACACATGTTGATTGACAATATCCAAGACCATCACTTCATGTAAAATCTTCACTTTTAATTGTGTAAATTAGATCATTGTGTGTATCAATATGTAAAAAATCAAAGATCAATTAATCAATTGATAGCTACCTCCTTTTCTGATGAATTAGTATTTATGAGCCAGCAGAGGTAGGCAAAAGAACATGAAGGGTACTCATTTCTGTAGTTGTTGCTATAATACTGAAGGCAATTTCAAACCATGAAAGATTAGTTTGGAGTGATTTATGTCTAAAGACTCAAAGGGATATAATACAACTTTAGGAAGAGGAGATTCCCGTCCTGAGACAGGGCAAGGTCTTACTTTATATTTTCCAGCCTGAATTAAAATGTAAAGGTTTCTTATTTCACTGGGCATAATGCAGAGGACCTTTTTGTACCAGCCTGCAGAGGAGGACTGGAGGAGGCATAGGGGCGTGGACAGCATGTCACCAGCCCTTCTCAGGAGTCTGTCCAGCAGGCTGCGGTGGGCCGCATGGCAGTGCCCTTGGTGCTGAGCAGCAGGGAGGCCCCCCAGGTAGGCAGGCTGGCTCTCAAAGGGGGTGTAGGTAAACTGGCCAGGTTGTGAGCAGCAGTAGTCATAATCCTAAAATGGGGAAACAGGCATGTTTATCTAGCTAGGCCGTTCCATCTGATGCTCCTAAATCAGTGGATTTTAACCCTGTCTGTACATAAGAGTCACTGGGGCTACATTTAATGCCTCCTCACTGCCGGGGACCCAACCTTCACAGGTTCTGATGTAACTGGCCTGTGGTAATGTTTAGGCATCAGTAGTTTTAAGTTTCCCAGGTGGCTATAACATGCGCAGCGTGGATGAGAACAATGGCTTTCAGTGCTCCTAGAATAAAAGTCCTCCTCCTCAACTGGGCTGGTCACTCCAATTTGCAGGCTAAGACTCATCCCCTTCTCTACGATGATAATTGTAAAACTTCAGTGGGCATTGGAATCACCGCAGGGTTTGTGCAAACACAGGTTATCACATAGATTTTTGGGGCCTTATCTAGAAATTTCTTATTCCACAGGTCTGAGGGGGGCTGCAATGTGCGTTTCTAACCAGTTCTCAGGTGGTGCTCACGCTGCTGGTCTGCAGACCTCCCTTTGAGGACCCAGGGACAAGGCTTATTTTTTAAATCTTAATCCCAGGATGAAATCCAGTCAGTGTTATTCTTAAATCTTAATGATTCAATCATGAGATTTGAATGTAGACCTTACCGCCGTGACTCAGTCTTATCCCGAGTGCCAGTTTAGATGTTTCCACAGCTTTCCGCCTATGTCCTAGTTTCCAATTCAGAATCAGAAACCTCGGTATCCCAAAGATGCTAAGCAATGGGTTAAGATTAGATGCCATTTAGAAAATCATCTATGGCTGGGGGGGTTAAGGACGGGCTGGAGAACAGCTAGTGAGAATGGTTACAGGAAGAGTAGGCGGGGGCCAGTGACGTGGGCCTGGCAAAGGCAGTGGTGCTGGGATGCAAGGAAGAAAACAATTCACAAAGCATTAAGGAAATTGTTTGACACAATTTATTGACTGATGATTATATGCTAAATTGGAGTAGGAGAAAGAATCAATGATAGTTCTATACGATCCGTGATTTACCGGCAAGATAACCAAGAACAATCATTCTAAAGCAACAGCACTACTTACCATTCAATACTATATAAATGAAGGATATATATACATACATATATATATATATATAATAATAGTAGACACACCTGGTGTGATGCACAGTTATGTCCTTCAGGGAAGGAGTCATGGTGAGCGTATGAAGTGTCTAACTTTGACCCTGTCCTACTTTTATCTTTCTAAAAAGGAACAGCTAGAACAGATGGTTATCTAAGATCCCTCAGCGTTTTTCTCGAGGAGTTTTTATCATGTTCTAGTAAGTTAGATTTCTTGGGGGAAGTGCATTAATTCTTCCATGACACGAAGGAACTTCGAAGTAGCTGAGATTAGAAACCTATCCGACCTCAGAGGAGGGAAGTTCAGCATTTCAGCAGTGCGCACCAGAAGTCGATGAGCGTTTTTCAGGACAACGTGATTTCTCGTTTTTAGTACTCGCTTCTAGCAAAATTTCAGATCGTCTCATTCTACTTCTTGGAAATGAACCCAATAAAATGGCAAATATGCTTAGTGAGCCAAAGAAAACAGTTGAAGTTGAATTTTATGTCTTTGGTTTTTTTCTCTTTGTTTTAATTGCTAAAGGACTTCTTTGTCTTTAAACATGAGATTGGCATTAAATTAATAGAATGATCTAATCAAGTCCCCTTGGTTTACAGTTCAGAGAACGCTAAGAAATGAATAGTCAGTATTATAGCTGAGTTTTCACATGGCATGAATCATTGCAATTTCCTTTGCATTTTCTGGCCAGAAAAATAATACAGAACCAATAACAACCAAAGATGAGGTGTCAAGGAAAACAGGAGCTATGAAGTAAAGTATGTAAAGTTTTATGGAGCTGCCTGGAAATCAAACTTGTTTGTATAACTCAAAAGAAGTAATCTGATCTGGTGTTCCCAAAATTCCTTAAAATATTCATCTAGAAAACAGAAGATATACTCTGGCATCTTGAAACACTTTCTGTCTTACAAGACTGCATCTCCTCCAAACTGTGATCCGGGATAAAACTAAATGAGAGCAAAAGGAATAACAGTTGGTGGAAATATAACAAGATACAATGTACAAGACAGAAATATCCAGTGTAAAATCCCAGATGTACAGAAGTGATTTGTTTCTTCGGCAGTCATTGTTAAATCCTAACTTTCAGTTTTTCATAATTTTTAGAATTACAAATTACTGAATGTTGTAAAAATGTTTTTAATATTAGCAGAATCCATGTTTCTGGTTTTAAGCACATGGTAAGTGAGATGATTCTGAAAGGAGAAAGAAACATTTCCATGTAGCCACTTCCATTTTCCCTCTGAATTAGTTGGAACTATGTTTAGGCTAATTCTCTAAACCTTAGAAATTTCGATATTAATGTTTTACACACACACACACAAAGAGGGTGCCAAAAAACATATAGACATTTTAAGAAAGGAAATAAAAAACTATATTAAAATTATAGTACTCAATAGGGACCAATAACAAAGGATGAAAACCAGGTGACACTGACCTCCTCTTGTAAAGGCAGAAGTCAAATGTGAGTTGAGTAATATAAATTTAATTCAGTTTTTTCCTATCCTAAAATGTGTATATATTTTTGGCACCCTCTGTATATACACATATAGCTTTAGAACCATCTTCGCTAATTAAAAACTTGTATTTGGGGTGCCATGAGTGCTATCCATGAGACTCAACAGATTCCACATACAGAAGAACCTCACTTTAAGAATTATAAACTTTTATAAAAATCTAACATATGAAAATAAGCTTCACACGATTTTACATAAGGGAGGTTAAACATTTGTTCATGTTCTTCATACATGGAAAGCATACATGAGAAAATGGAAAATAATCTAAAATCAGAGCAAGCAAAGTGGTGGTCATCTCAGTTTCTCTTGCAATAAGGACATAGTGATAATAAAGACCATAAAAGTTATAAACTACATTACAGCAGGGCTGAATGTCTTTAATTTTTACCGCTCCGCAAGACCCAGATTTTGCTTTCTGGAGGTAAACATCGCAAGCTCTGACACTGTCTGAAAGTCAGAACAACCTCTGAGGTTGAGAGTTACTGCAAAATGCAGCTAATGAAACTGATCATTCCGTTTCATCTTTTAGATTAATACAATTGATAAATCTCTTCAGCAAACAGGGTCTTAGAAACCTGCTATTTCAGAGCGTTAATTAGAGACTTGAACTACAGAGCCAGACCTGGATCTTCCCAGGTGGGTGTATAGTATGCTAACTGTAGATGTGCTGAAAGATTAAGGAAGGGCACGGTTGGAAACAGCAGGAAAACCACACCACTCAGGTTTAAAATGGGGATGAAAGTCGGACATTCAAACACGTTGTTCTAAATCAAGGCTGAAACAATAATGGTGGTGTCTTCATCAGAACACACTTAATGTTTCTTTTTTAAAAATTTCAGATTAATACAGGGGTGCAAATAAAGGTTACATTTCATTTGTTAGGTAATGTCCAAAATGTGATGGAGCCCTCACCCAGGAAGTGTGCCACGCACCCCTATATTGTGCCCTTAGGTAAGAGCTTACCAATCCTCCCCTCCCTCCTCTCACCCTCCTCCCCTCCCCCTCACGCGAATTTGATTGTATTTTTCTCTCACGTGGGTGTGTCATTGTTTATCGATTGGTTTCATATTAGTATCGAGCACACTGGATGCTGCTTTTCCATTCTTGTGATATTTTACTTAGGAGGATGTTCTCTAAATCCTTCCAGGTAAATACAAAAGATGTAAAGTCTCCATATTTCTTTATGGCTGAATAGTAGTCCATGGTGTACATATACCACAGTTTATTTATCCATTCATGAGTTGAGCTTAAAGGTTTTGAGTAGGAAAATATAAAACAGTATCATCTGATTTCCTGGGTTCCTTTAATGTGAGCCAACTCCTATGCAATCAGATGAACATTCCACGGAAAAATGCTCAGTCTGACTAATAATGGACGCATCTCAATTTACCCTATTACCCATTCTTAGTGTTTTTGCTTCTAACTACTAGGAAAATGCTGTTTATCTCACATTCTAATGCACAATTTGTTTCTCACAATAACACCATAATAGTTCTTCCAAAACTGAGGGTTACTTCAGTGACATTTCTGTTGGGTGTTTTGATTATCGAGTTTCATAGGATTTCAAAATTCCACTAGAACTAAGCATTATGAACTCCACAGCATCTAGTGTTCGATGTAAAATTTGTCCCCAAACCTATATATTCAGAAATTCACACATGCGCGCGCACACACACACACACACACACACACACACCTGAATTCTCTAGGTTACTGTTTGGGAACTATATAGGTGTTTCAGGACCAGGTAGTTTGACTTGAATTATGGAGCAGCTTTGGGTCCATGTAAGGGATGGTGCATACATTTTGCATATGCAAATAGGTCTTGGTTTTCTAAATAAATATATAAATAAATAAACAAATAAATACAATAAAATATTCTGGGTAATGCACATATTTTCACCATTGGGAACTACTAAAAAAAAAAGATAATGGAGTAAAGTTAGCCTCAAAATTATTTAGATACCTTTCCTGGACATTTTTATGTCATCAATGAAGGTAAGTATAAACCTAAAACTATTAGTAGAGCCTAGTTTTTAAAAATATAACCACAAAATATTCTGCCCATTTGTACACAGTATTCTGAGGTATTAAAACCAGATATTCACTGCTGTCAGATCGATTTTTTTTTTTAACAACTAACTCAAATGCTATAGGATTAGAGTTATTGGTCTTTTGATACTAAATAACAAACATCCCAGCAGGGCAGTTTTGTGAGTTACATATGATGGCATAACCACACATCAAAGCAATTCAAGTTAAGAAACACATATCACTTCCTGAGACAGAACATTCTCTTAAGATTATAGATAAAGAACATTCTCTTAAGAAGTAAAGGTTAACTTGACTTTGAGCAATGGTGAGAATTTTGTGTCAAGGATTTAAACTTCCCTCAATCTTAGGCCATCTTCCAACTTGTTTTCTCTTTTCAGGCCTTTGATCTTCCCTTCATTATTGTGTTAATGACTCAGTGCCTCTGTATATATTTTAAGTCCCTTGGCTCCTTTTTAGAAGCACTTTGCTGAGAGTGTTTGTAATTGATATACGTAATAAGCAGCTAGAGGTCTGATATTATTTGGCCACTTAGTGAAAAAAAAAATGTGACATTGGTCAACATCAGAAGGGTATGGAATTAGAGGAACTATTAAAAGGATACAAATAGAGGGCCAGCTGAAGACTTGAAATTATGTTTCTTAGGCTCAATTTGAGCCATTTGAATTGAAGGAATGAGCACTCTTACTAATATTAGTTATCACTGAAATTGAGCCTAAGAAACATAATTTTAAGGCCCTCTGCTGGCTCTCTATTTGTATCCTTTTAATAGTAGGAGCGGTTAGTGGTTAGTGGTTATTCGGTGGAGAGAGAAAACTGCTCCAATGGTACATTCGTTTAATGCCTGGACGGTGTTCGGGATAGGATATCACGCTTCTAATCATAAAATATGCCTACTGATTAGTTTTTCAGGAGTAGCATTGGGGTTATACTTAGATAACAAAGTAATAAGCAATTTTAAAGTCTTGTTAACTCTTTTAACTTCCTATTTAAAAGTCATAATTGGGTAAATAGTTTCCCAGAAAAATTAGTCTAAAATGAGTAAAGTCTGATCCGTGGTCCCCTCCTGCATGTCCTGGAGCTGCTCCTGATAGAAGGCTTGGTGAAAACACCACATTCTTTTTCTATTCCCATGCCTACCCTGGTGTCCCAGTGGGGTAGGACCACCATATCAGCTTCCGTTGGTATTTACTACCTGAGGCACCAACTTGCCTCAGAAACCTGTGATAAAGCTTTCCTTGTGTCCACTCACATTAAGAACTGAGGCTGACAAAGGTGTAAGTGACCCCAAACTCCCCTCTCTAAATCCATAGGCCACAGATGATCATACCCACTTAAAACAAATACAGTAGAACTTCCATGGTGGGCCACCTCCTTAAGTTGACCTATTTTTTGCAGACCAGACATAAACCACATGTATGTGTCAGTCCAGGAGGACTAGTTCCTAATGTTGACTACCTCTGTATGTTGACCAGTTTGGGACAGTCCCTTGGGTAGTCAGTTTATAGAGGTTCTACTGTAATAAAAGCACATTTAACAGTTAAAGAGCAGTCCTTCAATAAATGAGAATAAAAGAAACACATTGGAGATTCTAAAATCTTTTGCTTTTTCTTTCAAAGCTAACATAACAGGTCTTACAGTGTTTAGGCCACGACTCTAAATTTCATTAGTGTAATTTTTTTAGACGCTAATCCAGTTAGATCCAATGTACTCCACTAAGGTGGGAAATATTGGTGGAGGACAAATGGATGGATAAAGAGAGAGGACTTATCATTGAAAATTCTTTCTTTACCCTTTATACTTTTTGGTAGAACTGCCTGTGAACTCACAATCTCACATATCTTTGAAAGTATTCAGTGCTTTCTGTTTGCTGCATATAAGCAGATCCCAAAGCTTTAATGTTTCACTCAATTTTCTACAGTCTATTCATGAGGACTCTACATGACTGTAATAAATTATAAAGCCTCAGACCCACGTGAATGTGTGCAGCTTTGGGTACTTTTTCTTACAGATAAAACCCATGGTAGGTCTGTATTGAAGTGCATTCTCTGTAATGTGTTTCCATTAAAAGTGAAAGAATAGCTTTCATAAAGACTATATAATGAATGGCATTGACACTGTGTGTAGGTGAATGATATCTTTTACACAGTGTTTATGTCATTTATGTCATTAGGTGATGTTGTTTATTACTATATTCTTTCTCATCAAACTATTGACACCCACAGAGTTTATTTCTGGTTATATGTTCAAAAAAATGTTGTCTTAAAAATTTAACTTGGAATATTGCCAGCCATACATTTTAAATATTCCCTCAAAACTATTTGAGAAGCAAATGTGGTTTTAATTTTCCATAACTATTTATCTTTTAGTTGTGCAAAGTATTTCCTGTGGGTAAAGCTCATATCCAGGTGAGGGGGGTGGCCAGTGTTACATCAAAAAATAAACTTTAAAAAAGGCTCTCCAAAAGTAGTGTTTGGAAACTATTCATTTGACCTTCAGTGACAAAGCTTATGCCTTGCAAATTGATTAATACAGATACAATATCAAATCATTTTTCATACAATTTTTTAATGTTTGTTAAGTGCTGGAGCAGTATGTAAACAGAGTATTTGGCATTTTTATTAGGCTGCGGAACTCAGTCATTTCCTTTGCAACAACATCTCATAAACTATTTTGACAGTCTAATAAACTATAAAAAGCTGTGGTAAAAACTGGCTCTGAATGTTATAACCGTACAAAATGGAAAGAGCAAGAGAAAACATCTATCACCGGGATTATTATCACTGTTGCTATGGCAACCTGGTTGCAATGGCAATATCTCCACGGTTCTGCTGTTTGTTATCATCTTTCTTGATTTTACATCATTGAAATTGTAGTAATTACACTGTGCCTGATGAAAAATGCATGCTGTCATGGCAACTAAGTCAAATATTCTTAATCATTTCACCTCTTCAATCTAAAATGTAATTGTTTGTCAGTAAAATAGGTTATACAGGAGGCTTCTATGGACTTATGATTGCCTTAAGTGTTTTGCAGAAAATAGTGCTTTTAGGCTCAAGACCCTAAGCTAAACTAATAGCTTGAGATGGTAAACAATTACTCATTATAATAAGTAAGTAGCATTAATTGTAGAGTGACTTCTCTGATGTGGTAAAATTATAAGCCATAGTGACTTTAATATAGTACTTAAAATCAAAGACATAAGAGAATATTTTCAATCGTCCTAATATCTGCAGCAAATTATTTGAATCAGATGTTATTTCATTTTGGTGTGTTCCACTTGCATTTTATGAGTCAGTGTTTTCTGATGAATATACTTTAGAACGTTTTCTTTTCCCTGTGTATAATTAAGGCACAAAGAAAGAATCCTCTTTGCACACATATATAAAATAAAATAAGACATAAAAATAATGATTTTCAAAATAAAGCCATTGGGTATAATTCTATCAAGCTAATCTTGAAACTCATGTGTTTTGCATAACAGCCTCAAAAAATCCATGGTTTGCCTTGCCATTTCTACCAATGTACCTGAATGATGTGTGTGTCCTATCAAAAAGGAATATGTAAAGTTGTGCTATAAAATGCCGAATTTATCCCCCGAGTAGAGATTCATAAAGACATTGTAAGATTTTGACATGAACATGAACATTCTTATAATTACCTAAGAGTTCTATTTCCTCAGAAGGATGGGAATTTTGCTTGAGTACAAAGAACAAATTGAGTCAAAAATCTTTTGTCTTGATAATAATAGAATTTTTTACAGTTTAATTCTATTTCTCTTTTGTTTAATTTTTGATGCAATGTTGCTACACGTGAGACAAGCAAAATAACTTTATGGTTTTTCAAGAATTTATGAATAGTATAATCATCTTTATTGTTTGCTGTATGGACTTTACATTTGGAAACACAGAAGTTAAATGTTATTTTCTCTAGGTTTTAGATTTATGAGAAAATTTTACTGCATATAGAAAATTATACACTTCTATTTCAAACATAGCTAACTGTCATTCCTCTCTCTCTCTCTACCTATATTTCTCTTTTTTTGTTAACATGTTATTACTTTTCCATTAGAAACAGGTACCAGCTAGCTGTAATATGATTAATCCATTTCTGGCACAAGCAGAAGATGTCTTTGCTATTGTAAAGCCTGGATTTTATCAACACTGGGGGAGGGGTGGAGATGAAATACAAGTAAAGTACATATGCTCAGAGCTTGAACACCAATGTGTTTATAACGATGATAGTAATTTGATTGTGGTGGTGGCTATTTGCTTCATCGTTAATGGATTTAATCACAAAATTGCTTTAAAACTTATTCGTTGCTTCCACATGAAAAACAAAGTATCACACAAATAAAATTAATATAAAACACAGAAATGGAGAAATACTGGTCCTTAATAATAATCTTAGCTAAGATGAAATCTCTTAATAAAAACATCAGAAAAACACATTTAAAGAATAGACCAACTATCTTCAGGCTAGAGACACCAAAACTTCAAGGTCACTATCTAGGGAGATAACACTTGTTTGAGAATCCCAGTATTGCTAATATTTTAAAATACCGGAATATTTTCCATAACGCTAGCTTCCTCAAGAATATGTCTGTGGGTTTGTTGTCACAAAGACAGCGGCCACAGCTGCAGTCACATCCCCTGCCCTGGCCTCCTGTTACCCCACCAGGAATGTGATTAATATTAGACTGAAAGATTGTTTAAAAAAATGATGATGATAGAAAAAAACTATATATATATATATGAAAAGAAGAGGACATTTCCATGGCTCTATGTTAACTTTGGGTTCATTTCTGGCTTTTCTTTCAGCTTAAGGATGACCGGATAGTTGATCAATTTTTTGTTTTCTAATTAAAATTGCTATGAGAAATGGATAGGCTTGTCTCATCCTTGTTAGGGCCAAATTTTGCCTTGGGCCACCACAGCTGCTGGCCTTCCCCAGGGCAGGGTACCGCAGGCGGCTGCCCCTTGGTCCTCTGAGCAGCCCTGTCCCTCCTCTGCGGTCCCCTCCACTGACCCACCCCTGGGGCTGGGGAGCGATGCAGGCCGGTGGGGAAGGCACAGCGCTGAGTCCTCAGAGGGAAGCTGAACGCCCTGTGTTCACGAAATCCCAACAGTGCATGGCTGATGGCCAGGGCCTGTTAAAGGCAAACCGGGTTTGTTCACACTGGCGAATCCCCAGTCAATGTGGGCTTCCAGGAGGCAGCTACCAGTTTCCTCGGGAGAGGCCGAACAAGACAGACCCAGCATTTCACCAACGCCTACGCTTCTCTGTCCACCGCGTCCAGCTGGGGACCCACTGGGGAAAGTAAACAAGAGATGTGAACTCAAGGGGTACAGGAGCACAAGTGATCATTATTATTTAATCTAATTTCTCCTCCCCTTCAGGAAAATTTCGGCTCCATTCTTCTGCCAGTTGCGTACTCAGGGAATTCAAATTAATTTAAAGATTAGACTGAGTAAAACATAATTAGGAAGGTAAATGTTCTGGGGGTGGAGAGGGCAGCAGAAAATGCGTTCCAGACCCCTGTATAAATGACGCTGTGTTAGCGGCCCTTTCTACGTTGTCTGTGCTACTGTTCCCCCTGGTCCTTGGCAGGGACAATCTGAAGCTGGCTAAAGTTACACGTAAGACATCAGACTATAAATGGCAACAATAAGAATTTAGCCATTTTTAGGAGCAAATTTCAAAAACTTCCTTGCATTGAGGTAATTTAAAAATACAAGTTAAATATGGTTTTCAGTATTGTGTTAAACGGACATATTTGATGAATAAATTCTATCCTGAAAATAGACGTATACCCTAAATTTGAGCTGTATATCGGGCCTGGAGCATTTTTCCATTTGTTTCTTTAAAATGCACAAAGGCCGCAATGTTACTTAGGGTGGAATCTGTAAGCTCTAAGTCATTTAGATCTGTTACTTAATGTGTGTGCGTTTAACAGTTTTTACATGATGATAAATTTCAGGTATTTTTTATAAACTAGAAGCCTCTTTACACCTAGAGCAAAATTTGAAAGACGAAGTTTTCTTCACAGTTCAGGGAAGTTATTAGACGTATAATTGAAAAACATTTTCTTGCTTGTTTTTTCTCTTTGAAGCAGTCTGTTAAAATACTCATAATTAAAGAACAGCATTTTGGAAAGGGTTTTATATCTGGAAATCAGATTTATATTTCTTATGGAATCATCTCAAAAAGTTAAAGATACAGAAACTTGGGGGAAAAGCATATTGTCTTTATGAATCACAAGTTAAGTATTAAATATTTTTTACAGCCTCCAAGGCAAAAATACTATTAAGGTATTGAAAATCTGAGCAACCTTTCTGTGCTGCATTTAAACTTCATTGATGGAGCTTTGGGGTCAGGATGAAATTTCCAGATTCAGTAATGTGAATTTCATTTCATTGTGTAACCTTCTTAGGACTGCCTGAAGGCTCAGACTAATAATAACTTCTAATAAATGACATGCTTTATAAATATATGAATTCAGTCAGGCATTTAAGCTAAAAAATGTTTGAAAAGGAAAAATTTCTCATTTATATACCCTGTTTAGATATTGGAATCTCATGGTAAGACAAAGAAAACTAGCCTATAATTTGAAAAACATGAATTTTAGAATTATTCTGTACTTTTGTAAAATGAAGTTTCTAAATCACAAATCATGTGAGTAAACAAGACAAGTCCGTATTAGAATGTTTAATATTATTTCTAATCACTTTTTGTGGGTTTTTTTGCCGTTAAACGAAGCTAAAATTGTCAAACTGCTCAATTGAAATATGTGAGACAAAAAATCACAAAAATTACGCCTTCATTTGGTAAAGGTATTGGCTAACGAGAGGACCAACCTTTGTGGTTCACTAGGCTGCAATATATGCTAAGATGTTATATGAATACTCATAACAAATCAGAGCAGAGCTTTTAAATAAAAGCAAAAAATTAATAGAAGCAAATCCATATTAGCCTTCTAGTATTGCATCTTCACTTCGAGGGATATTAAAATTTAAGTGGGTTCATAATCTCAGTAGCTACCTTCTGTAGAAGATTAAAGTCAGGGTCTCAAAACTGGAGTCCAACAGGAAGAACAGAGAAGTACAATCCAAAACAATTTCTTAAAAGAAAAAAAGAAAGAAAAGAAAGAAAGTGCCATTTCTCTGATACATAAACTTGTCTGGGCGGTGCCTGTGGCTCAGCGAGTAGGGCGCCGGCCCCACATACCGCAGGTGGCGAGTTCAAACCCGGCCTTGGCTGAACTGCAAAAACAGAAAAATAGCCGGGTGTTGTAGTGGGCACCTGTAGTCCCAGCTACTCGGGAGGCTGAGGTAAGAGAATCACCTAAGCCCAGGAATTGGAGGTTGCTGTGAGCTGTGTGACGCCATGGCACTCTACCAAGGGCTATAAAGTGAGACTCTATCTCTACAAAAAAAAAAAAATCTATTTTTATTATGTAAACAATTTAAATCCCATCTAGGTCTTAAGTGAATGAAAACTGTGGTGGACAGGGGCCCTGATGCATGGAAAATGCATTCCCGCAAAGAACAAAGTCTGTGAAGAAGCTTAAACTCACGGAGCTTCATGGATTTCTTCAGCGTGTCAACCTTAGATCTTTAAAGTAAAACCAAGAAAATGGGTATGAAAGCAATAGTTTTCTTAGAAGATATATATTGTTAACTCTCAGGGAAATGTCAGTATGTTGCACAAATTACACTGTACTATATACACTAAGGGAAATATTAGTGTATTGAGGGAAACAGGAGTATAGCATTAGTATGTTAGTATATACCATCTCTTCTGCATCTACTATGTATTTTATAAATATCTAAATAAAGGTTATTGTTTTGGTGGGACTTTTAAGTTTTAAGTGACTAGAAACATAACCCAAACTAGCTTCAGAAAAAACAAAAGCAGCTGTTGACTGTTTCCAGGCACAGTTGGCTTTGGGGCCCCAGCAGGTCTGAGGGCTTCTTTCTCCACTCCTGTTTCAGCCTCAGCAGTGCCTGGTAGTAAAAGGACCACCAGTTTCAACCTCAGTAGGAAGGAGTGAGTGATCCTTTAATGGAAACCCTAAAAAAAAAAGAATGAAAGATCCATTCTGCTTATCATCCTTCAGGGGACTCAGACTAAATCACCGGGACGAGAGGAATATGTCATGTTCTAGTTTAGACCTTGATTCCGTACATTACCTCTGGATTGTGGGTGACATAGCTAAACCCCAAATATGAGCCTCACAGGAAGCATGGATCCTGAGAGTGAAAGTCACATGGCTACAGGAAGGGAGAATACATGTGGGTGAGACTCTCCACACAGAGACGCTACTGATGTTAACATCCCGTCACCCATTTTGCTTAAAAACTAGTGCTATTTGCTTTTCTGCTCTCGTTTTCTTTCTCTTTTTATTAAATCATGGCTGTGCACATTAATGCAATCATGGGGTACAATGTGCTGGTTTCATATACAATCTGAAATATTTTCATCAAACTGGTTAACATAGCCTTCATGGCATTTTCTTAGTTATTGTGTTCAGACCTTTATATTCTGCATGTAGTAAGTTTCACCTGTACCCTTTTAAGATGCAGCATAGGTGTGGACCCACCAATTACCCTCTCTCTACCCATCCTCCCCCACCCCACCCTCTCCCCAACCCCGTCCTCTTGGGCGATAATTGGGGTATAGCCTTCATATGAAAGCTATAAATTAATTTCATAGTAGGACTGAGTACATTGGATACTTTTTCTTCCATTCTTGAGATACTTTGCTAAGAAGCATATGTTCCAACTCCATCCATGTACACATGAAAGAGGTAAAGTATCCATTTGCTTTAGCACATGGAACCCTCTTTCACTAAAATGCTGACTCCTGCTTCGTGACTATATTCCGTGAGAGACGTGCTTGTGTATTTGGGTACCACAGTCTGTAGTTTAATGCACAGAGCTAACTGTGACATGATGGAGCATAAGGGTGATACCAAAGGAAGAAAAGGTAACGTGCTCTGCGGTCCTTGGGTGTGTAGGATGCCCAGAGGTAATAATACTAGAAGGGCTTTGGGTAGCATCAAATTACTTTTTCTTTCTAATTGCCAATTAGCTCTAATTAACTTTTAATTAATATTCAATGTTTTCTTTAACAAATGGAACCCTGATGAGATCACATCTGTTAATACCACTCACTTTCTATTTCAGCGTTCTACAATTTTCCATTATGACTGTAGCAAGTGCAACTTCAGACGGAACAGTGATCACCTTTTAGCTAGGATGAAGAGGTTGCCCGATTTAAAATTGTTATGCTTTAAATGTAATGTTGGCAAAAACTAAGACTCTATGAAAATGGATTTTGCCCTGTAATCTTACAAGGTCGTATCAGGAATTAGAAGGTAGTCTCATGTTTGTGGCTTCAGGGAACATTCTTTTCAAGAATTGGAAACTATATCAAAATCTCTTTTTTTTTCCCCCGATGGACACACACAACACAACATAGAACACAATGCATAGAAAGACGGATAAAAATGTCTCTTCCATACAGTTGTTTTAAAGATAATGCTAAAATCCACAGAGTTCTGGCTTGCCTGTGCATTGTTACACAACTATTATTAAAGGGAAATTTACAGGTATTTTTACCCTGTATGAAATTGAAGCTTGCAAGAAGAAAGCTCTAGTTTAGCATCATACTGACAGAGGGCGGGTGGCTCCCCTGCTGGCCATACCAGCTGCCCAGGGGACCTGCAGTGTCTTCTGCATCACCGCAGTGGGGGGTCTTGGTGTGGTGGGACCAGGGAAGCACAGGATGGAGAGCCAAGTGCAATGGAGAGGGTCCCTAAGAAGTTGAGGTAGACCACGTCAAGCCTGCTGCTCCCTAAGCTACCTCTTCTTTCCTCTTATTTCAAAGTATAGTATCAACCAGTGTGAAGTTGAGAATGACCATGCTCCAGGATTCCCCCATTCAGGGCTGAAGAGTGTACTCCCATTTCCTAGGCCTGGGTAATTTCATGTAAGTTTCCTAGGCCTGAACCATTTCCTGGGGAATGTAACCATTCATTAACTTTGTCTGATCGGAAGGGACTGTATCCATTTCCTTAGGCTGAATATATCCCAAGACAAAGGACCTAGATGGAGATTTTCTGACCTGGTTCTTTCCTTCTGCCAAGAGCTATGGTGCCTTTTCTATATTTCTCTGTGGCTAATAAATCTCATCTTACCACTAATCTGTGGTCCCTGGGTTCCTTCTAGAATCCCGGACACCAAGGACCTACTGAAGAAAGAAATTCTGGTAAGAACACCGTTAGTTCTCTTGGTTTTACCAAGTTCTGCTTCTTTCAGACTATTTGTTGACATCATTCTAATATTTTTCTTGTTTCATAGCTTTGTAGTTCAGTGAGTATTTTGGTTTATGCATTGGATAATTTTTCTTTATCTCTCTCTTTTTTTTTGTTTGTTTGCAAGCAAGCTTTTAGTAAATGTTGTGGATATATGTCTTTTCAGATGATCTCAGCTTTACCAGTGCTGATTAGGATAATTTTTCAAATATGCTTCTGCAGTTGCTCAATATTAAATAAAACTGGAGCCATTTTTCATCATAATGTAGAAATTAAGTAGAACAACTGAGTCCATGAAAGTAATTTCTCATTTTCAGGTAGAAGTCAGAGTGGGCGAACCACAGATGCTTCTGGCTAATTTTGGTTAAACATCCAATTTCATTCCCTTTTGGGAGAAGACAAAATTCAGAACTTTTTCTAGAGAGGCAAAATTCAAGTGGCTGACTACTCAATGTTGACTGCAGAATTGTGGTTTAAGGATGAGCTTATTCTAGAGAGATTTTTGGCCCTTCTAAAGTAATAATCAAGACAGCTATATTTGGGTAACTGGATTGTAGTTATTCTTTTTCCATCTTGAAAATGAGAAGTGATTTTCCAAAACCCAAATTTCCTTTTCTCTGTTGATCTATTACCCCAAACACTTTGGAAATACGAATAAAGATTTTTTTTAAGCAAACCACCTCTATAATTATAAGTAGATTAAATATTATGGCAACAAAAATAATATTTGATGAGAATCAAATTTTTCATCTTGAGTATGTATTTTTAGAACAGTACATTATGTGGGTTGATATTATATGCTATGAGAGACTCTTCATTTTGGTAAGATACTTGATAAAATGTTTGCAATTGTTAACAAACTTTCTTGGGCCTTACTAAACATTGGGATGATCGGGGGTTTTTTTTTGACATGGAAATTATGATGAGATAAAGGAAAACATGATTAAGGACTGATCACTTCCAAATTCTGGTAATAATATTAACCATATTTTTCTAAGACTTAGGTATTTTTTTTCTGAAGGGCTTAGATTCACTTCAAATCCTGAATCCTCATTTTCTGTTTTTTTGAATTCTGCATGATTATGTGTCTGAATATTAGGTTGAAAATTTTGAACAGCACTTTACAAAAAACCCACACAACCTTTTTCTTTCATAGTTAAGAAAATAGTAAAGTTATACACATTCCCTAAAACAAAGGGTAAAATTCTATTATTGTTATTAATTTAATATGTATATATACACATGTTGTTTTATGATTCTTATTGATTGCTCCATAAAGGGAATTTTGAAATAATTATACAATATTTTTAGAAGATTTTAAGGTACACGTAGCCACTATTATGAATAGACAAAAAATATAAAAATTAACTCTTTTGAAATGTATAAAGTAGAAGCTATTTTCACAACATATAAATACATTGCAAATGTTGGACTCCTCTCTATTAAGTATTGGGTATAATCAATAACTAGGGAAGAAAGCATTAAAAAAAATAACTGCTCAAACAAAACACAATCTAATCACAACTTGAGTGAAATAAAAAATCAAAAGGAAATGCAGTATCAAAGGAAAATTTGAAAGCAAATTCAAAAGATTGATCCAAAAGTTAAAAACAAATTTCAAAATATTTCAAAAATTCCAAATATTTCAGAAAGTCAAAAGAAAACTAATTCACTTTCCTCTTATAATCTCACTTGTGGAATTTCTTAGATGGAAATCGCCAATACATAAAAACCCATATGCAGAAGGAAGCCCATGGCAGAGAAATATGGCAAAAATAGGAAAATAATAAAATTGCCCAACAATATGGAATGTTAAGTAAGCTATGGCATCTAATTTTAGCACATCATTATGCGCTCAGTAAATGTAGTCTCCATGTTGTTATGTATGTATGTGTATCAAATAAAACTCGTGAAAACGTGAAAAATTGGAAAAATTATAGGAACAATTTTCTTATTTTTAGTACCTTAAAAATGCTAATTGGTCTTTAGTATCTTAAAAATACTAAGCTTGAAAAAACTAATTTTAGTGGGTGACTACAGTTGAATAGTCTCTGTACATTCCAAAACAGCTAGAAGAGGATAATTTCAATGTGGCTAGCACAAAGAGACAAATATTTCACGTGATGACTATCCCAAGTTTACTCATTTTATCTTAAAATTATATGAGCATATTAAATTATCACCGTGCCTTGAAATAAAAAACACTAATTTTATTTAAAAACCTCATCATGAAGTGGCAATTTTATATTATCTAACAATTATAAAGCTTCGTATAGCCAGAGCTATGTAAATTAAATTTCGTTGTAAAGCAGTTGTTTAAAATGTGCAAAATACATTTCCTTGTAAAATGATACTAATAAGTTGAAATATTAAACATTTACCACAAAAATGAATAGAAGAAACATTGTTGTAAAAGTGATTAATACACAAGGAAGTTTTTTTTTTTTTAAATTGAGGAAATAGCATTAAGCAGACATTTCACCAGAAAATGTGTACAGATGGCAAATTAAAGATGTGTCACATCGTTTACCATCAGGGAAACACAAATGCACAAATTGAAACAGTGAAATACCCCTGGACACCTACTAGGATGGCCCAAATCCACTGACACTGAAAACACCAAATGCTGGTGATGATGTGGAGAAACAGCACTCTCATTCATTTCTAGTGGGAAGGCAAATTGTACAGCTACTTTGGAGGAAAGTTTGACATTTTTTTATGCCCTCACAAAAACTTGTACATGAGTGTTTATAGCAGCTTTATTTATAATTGCCAAAACTTGGAAGCACCTAAAATATCCTTCAGGAGGTGAATGCATAAATAAACACTGTCTTATATCCAGATGATGTAGAATTATTCATTGCTAAAAAGGAATGATGTATGAAGCCATGAAAAGACAGGGAGAAACCTTAAATGCATATTACTAAGTGAGAAGAGCCTATCAGAAAAGGCAGCATAACGTGTGATTCCAACTTCATGACATTGTATAAAAGACAAAATTATGGAAACACTAAACAGATAAGGGTTTCCAGGAGTTGGGTAGGAGAGGAGGGAGGAACAGGCAGAGAACAGGGGATTTCGGGGCAGTGGAACCACTCGGAATGATATATAGTGGTGGATACACGTCATTATACATTTCCAAGCCCAGTGAATATTCAACATGGGGAGTGAATCCTATTGTAACTATTGACTTCAGGTGATAATGATGTGTCAGTATAGGTTCATTAATTATAACAAATACACCTCTCTGGCAAAGGATGTTGTTAATGAGGGAGTCTATGAATGTGTGGGGCAGAGAGTTATGTGGGAAATCTCTGTACCTGTCGATTTTGATGTTAACTTAAAACTTGTCTAAAAAATAAAGTCTATGAAAAACTTTGAAAGGCTTGGCACTGAGCTCAGTGAGTAGGGCTCCAGACACATACAACTGAGCCTAGAGAGTTCAAGCCCAACCCAGGCCTGCTAAATAACAATGACAACTGCAACAACAACAAAAATAGCTGGACATTGTGGCATGCACCTGTAGTCCCAGCTGCTTGGGGGGGGGGGTGCTGAGGCAAAAGAATCACTTAAGCCTAAGAGTGGAGGTTGCTGTGAGCTGTGATGTCACCGTACTCTACAGAGGTTGACATAATGAGACTTCTGTCTTAAAAAAAAATTGAGGAACGAAACTTAAGTGGGTTAAATAGAAACTTCTAAAACAGGGGTGGAGAAACTGTAGCCTTCTGGCTCCTTAAATGCAGTCTTTTGACTTAATCCAAATTTTACAGAACAAATCTTTTTATTTTTGTTACTACACACTTTATTTGTCTTTTATATTTTTATTTTCTTTTAAAAATGAATGTATTTAAAACAATAAAGAATAAAATAAGTTTCAAAAAAATAATCTTGGAGTTAAATTGAAATCATTTCCACTTAGGTCAGGAACCAGGCAAGGTTGCCCATTGTCTCCATTGCTCTTCAACATTGTAATGGAAGTTTTAGCCATTGCAATTAGGGAAGAAAAGGTGATCAAGGGTATCCACATAGGATCAGAAAGATTAAACTTTCACTCTTCACAGATATGATTGTATATCTGGAAAACACCAGGGATTCTACTACTCAACCTTTAGAAGTGATCAAGGAATACAGCAGTGTCTCAGGCTACAAAATCAACACTCATAAATCCGTAGCCTTTATATATACCAATAATAGTCAAGCTGAAAAAACAGTCAAGGACTCTATCCCTTTCACAGTAGTACCAAAGAAGATGAAATACTTGGGAGTTTATCTAACAAAGGATGTGAAAGATCTTTATAAAGAGAGCCATGAAACTCTAAGAAAAGAAATAGCTGAACATGTCAACAAATGGAAAAACATACCACGCTCATGGCTGGGAAGAATCAACATTGTTAAAATGTCCATACTACACAAAGCAATATACAATTTTAATGCAATTCCTATTAAAGTTCCACTGTCATATTTTAAAGACCTCAAAAAAATAATACTACATTTTATATGGAATCAGAAAAAACCTCAAATAGCCAAGACATTGTTCAGAAATAAAAACAAAGCAGGAGGAATCATACTACCAAACCTGAGACTGTATATAAATCGATAGTGATCAAAACAACATGGTATTGGCACAAAAACAGACAGTCAGATGTATGGAACAGAATAGAGAACCAAAAGATGAACCTGGCTACTTACCGCTATTTGTTCTTTGACAAGCCAATTAAAAACATTCAGTGGGGAAAAGACTCTCTATTTAACAAATAGCACTGGGTGAACTGGCTGGTGACCTGTAGAAGACTGAAACTGGACCCACACCTTTCACCATTAACTAAGATAGACTCTCACTGGATCAAAGATTTAAACTTAAGACATGAAACTATAAAAATCCTAGAAGAAAGTGCAGGGAAAA